>JAADXK010000306.1:0-29261 GCA_023337805.1 Globisporangium barbulae
AATTGGGCGAAAAAAAGGGTACCAATCGACGCAGCGTGATTTTCTATCCATCATATCTAACTGCGGTGTCAAAACTCGCAATTGTGCGCGCGCAATCAAACAAATACTGACTGGCGTATAGTTTTGACCCGCACTTTAGTTGTGATCGGGCAGTGTATGAGACAGCGAGCGCCTTTCAGTTCTAATACCCTTTATAAATCGATAATAAGAATGTTTTCATCTGCCAATCAAGACACTCTGTTTTTAGGGCCATTCAGTTTTGGACCAAAAGCAAATCCTTGTGGCCACATTAATGTGGACCAGAGGTAGTATCAATTAGGCGGACTGTACCATTGGGCACAGACTCATTAAGGGACGGGAGGCGACAGCCCGTAATTTGTGTCCATCACACTAAGTACCAATTAGTATGCCCCACACTAATCCATGTAACGCTGATGATCCCGTTACATGCGGGCTGCAGCTTCACTTCCAGGCGCTTACCCTCTTTTCATACGGCGCAGTCATCAACGGTGTCGAACATTTGCCAATCGCTCCTGGGATGACTGCCCGCGCAGTCATCCTTTTCAAACCTGTCGAACGTGAGCTGCTCGCATTGATGAGGATGACTGGTCGAGAGTCGCTTTCACGCGCAGTCATCAAGATCAGCAAAGAGCATCATGGGTACATCGGTACGTAGAAAGAACGGAATGATCTCGCTAGTCAACTGTACAGTACTTTGGCGAGAGGCAATTGATGACACAAACTTCTGAGATCTGCAACTCATGGCACTCTTCGTTCGCTTCATTCGCTCAACTATCGCTACGGCTCTGCGTTTTTGTCCCTTACATACAATTGGAGATTACGGTGCTCTGTGAGCCGTAGCTGCTGTCACTCAACTGCACTTGCGAGTCTCGTCGTCGCTTTCCACGCAATGACACTCACCCGCCTGTGGGAGCCCGGCTGTCAGGTCTTGCTCGGACGCGTCGATTTAGTTGGCTGGTGATGTTGGGCGCCCAGTATCTGACAGTAGCTCTCCATTCGGGCCAATCACGCATGCGCTCAGCTCGCAGGGCGTGCTACTGCGCTCGTCGTGCCCGACGGTCACTTGCTGGAGCCGCACTGTCACGACGACGCGGACTCGGTCACTCACGATGGATGCGAACGCGATCTCAACTCGTGAGAGCTGCAGCACACGCACGTCTTCAAGCATGAGCATCGAGTTCACTCGCTCGAGAGCGAACTTTCCACTGAGAGCCTTTGGGAACTGGTGGCCACGACCGCACGCACTGGAAATGGTACTCGTGGCCGCACAGCAGTCGGACTGCACCGGCATCGTCTTCTTCTTCTGTCCGTGTACCATCGTCCATGCAGATGACGCAGCTAGAGCTCTTCGCACCGCCATCATTGCTTCCAGGCAGTATCCGCCACTCGGTCTCCAGCTTCGCGAGCACCGAAATGTCCGCAGGTGACGCGTCCTTCAGTCGCGAAACAGTGAAGCGCATGACGGAGCGCACCCAGCTCGGCGCACGCAAGAGCTCCAGGACGTCGCGCACCACGGCTCCTTCGCGAACGCGATAGAGCAGCTCCATGCGGACAGACATGTCGATCATCCTGGTACAGCTGAAGTAGTCTGCTCTTTGGACGTCAAAACTCTGAATGGCCTCAGAGCCGTGTGTGGTTCACGAGGGTGACGCCACACACAGCAGTCGCGCTCGCTGATGACAGCAGAAGCACGTGCAGGTCTCTCGCCGGAGCAGTCATCACAACCCTCTCTCGTTTGAGCCCATGATCTGATTTGATTGTTTAGGAGTCAACTAAAAACTGAAACGTAAGGGCTATTAACAGACAACGCGTTTGTGTGATTGATTGGTTACATGGAGAGCTTGGTGTGGCTGCTCAGAAGATTGGTACATGAGCGCACACGCACGCGCTCGATTCTTCGCACCGTGTCGACACTGATGGGGAATCGGCGAGCACGAGGGTGAGCTCAGCGCAGCAGCCTACTGACGAAGGTTCTTGCCTTCGCTCGCCGTGTGACGCACTGGTGGTGGTGGCGATGGGCGAAGACCACTGACGCTGAGCACATCGTTCTCGTAGAGCTCACGCGTCTTTGGGTTCTTGCCTCCTGGCGCTGGGTGGCGGATACGCTCGATGCTGTCGCCGCCCTCGAACGGGACGGGACTAGCCTCTTCCGCGTGGAGAGCGGCCATCGGCAC
Source organism: Globisporangium barbulae (assembly GCA_023337805.1). NCBI lineage: Eukaryota > Oomycota > Peronosporomycetes > Pythiales > Pythiaceae > Globisporangium > Globisporangium barbulae. Next base: position 2,196 of record JAADXK010000306.1, read on the forward strand.
CGACACGAGCATGAGTGCGAGCGCCGCGAGCGAGTAGAGACGCACCATCGTCTTGCTTCTCTCTTCTTCTTCTGGATGTCGCGGGGACGGCGTCGATTGAGAAGTGAGCTCCTGGTCAGGTTCAGCGGAGCGTTTGCACAGACAACTACGTGCACACACGCATACGCCCAAGGGTTCGAAAAGAAGGGCTCCCCATGACTTAGATTTTTTTGAGTTGAGGCTCGTACGGTGGGATCTCATGGGGGGCAAAAGAGACAGTTGCGTCGTCTGCAGCACGTTACTGTGACTGGCATGACCTCAATGATCTGTCTGTCAATACATACATGCCTGGTGTTTGGACCAGCGGCGGAGACGAATGGAGGAGCTCCGGTGCCGTTGATGCCATGAGGTGGTGTGGTGCCGCGGGTTGAGCTGTGAGCCTCGTGGACATTGCAGTGAAGTGCAGTGTGCATGAGGAGACTGGCCTCGTGCGGGCTTCTTGACAGTGACTGGAGCTTCGCCGACCGGCTCAACGAGAAGGAACGCCGAGAATTATCGGATCCTCAACCAGACAGCGCGAGAGAAAAAAAATGGTTTGCCAACTTAATACCATGTACAATACCATAAATTGTATTCATTGCAAGGCAAGCATTTGCCTTTAATTTTTCCTGCTCAAAATAATATTCTCCCTTGTCGAGTGTATGAAACGGTTTCTAATGCAAACTGAACGGTCGAAAAGAGGTGCACTCTCGTGTTTGCTAATGACCTGCTCGTCTGCTTGACTTGCTCCCTCGAGTGTCGACGAGTGCGCTCTCTGCATCTCAGGGAGATCTGTTATTCGAACAACAGGCGCTCGCTCGCATGCTGCTGCCACACTCTTCGGTGGAGGCCTTCGCGGCGGCTTTCACAAATGCCATTGGCTCGCAGGAGGTGCTCAGTCTCGTGTTCGCCACACTCGTGGTCTGAGAATCGTGTGTGGTCACTTGGAAGCGAGAGAATCACGTTGTCGACGTGGTGTCGCCTGATCTCATAACAGGTTGGGCAACGATATTACCAGAAGCGCGATCCGGGCTGTGTGCTTCCAGTCCGATTAGTACTCATGGCAGGATGAAGAACGGTGAAGATGTTTGCTCTCAGAAAGCTACGTGGGTTGACGCCACAGTGTGCGTGATGATTCGGGAATCAAGTGGGCACTAGGCTTCGAAAGTAGTGTCAGCACTGGCGATGGAGTGCATGTAAATGAAAGCACTCGACTTCACTAGGAAGGGCGTAACGCGAAAAAATGTGCACGTATGGTTAACTCCGCCATATCCGCAGGTGTGCGGATAAAGTGAGATGGACATCCTTATCTGCGATATTTACCAGTTTTTTGTTTCGGTCTCTTCTAATATTTAAAGTCGGGTTTTTAGTGATTATTGTGATTCTCTCGGTTAAGCCCGCAACCGTATCCTGTTAAACTGCGATAACACCCAAATTTAGAAATCGGTTTTCAATTAGCTAACCGATTTTATACGGTCAAAATGCACCAACCAATCGTTCCTGAAACGTTGCAGAGGAAGAGCTCATAGCAACTGATTGATCCTTCCGCCATCCATCAAGCGATCGCAAGAAGCACGCGGCATTCGCAGCAAGCAAGACAGAGACAGGATGGTGGCGACGCAGAGCTTCCCGCGTGGCAAGAAGGCGCCAGAGGCTGCCACCGCTGCTGCTGCGCCAGCAACAGCCGGTGACAAGAAGGGCGCGAAGAAGCGCAAGCTCGAGACTGCCGCCGCGGCGCTCGAGGTCGACGAGGACCAGGACACAGGAACCGATGCACTGTTCGGCAAGAAGGGAGTCGCGCGCGTCAAGGACGCCGCAGATGTCGAGAAGAAGAGCAAGCCCAAGTCGACCAAGAAGCCCAAGGTCGACCCCAAGGCCGCCGCTGCCGCGTCGAGCGAGAACAAGGAGGCCACTGCAACCGTAATCACGTTCAAGGCGCTGCGCAAGGGCATGCTGCTGCTCGGCTGCGTGCGTCAGATCAACGACAACGAGCTGCTGATTAGTCTCCCGAATAAATTAAACGGCGTCGTGACGGCCGCCGAGTGCTCGGACGAGTTCTTCGTGTACCACCAGCAGCAGGCCGAGAAGTCGCAGAAGAAGAAGCCCAGCGTGGCGGTTCCTGGCGCGACTTTTGGTGCCGCTAAGGACACCAGCAGCGACGACGAGGAGCTCGCGCCGCTCAACCAGCTCTTTCAGGTCGGCCAGTTCGTGCCGTGCGTTGTGATGAGCGCCGCGAAGGAAACCAAGGGCAAGCAGATTCACCTCTCACTGCGCACGTCGCTCTTGCACGCGGAGCTCACGCCGCAGTCGGTCAACAAGGGCATGACCATGCACGGCACGGTCTCGTCCGTGGAGGACCACGGCGCGATTGTGAACCTCGGCGTGCGCGGTCTGAACGCGTTCGTGCCGCTAAAGGAGCTCAAGACCGCCGAGCTCACGCCACTGAAGGGTCAGCATCTGTTCGTGACGGTGCTGTCCGTGAACGCGCACACGTCGACGGCCACGGTCACGCCCGACCGCGCGCAGGTGATCAAGGCGGTGACCCGTGGCGACTCGTTCACGGTCAAGCAGCTCGTGCCGGGCATGCTGCTCAACGTGCGTGTGGAGGAGGTGCTGAAGAACGGTTTGAGCGTCAACTTTCTCACGTTCTTCAACGCCACGGTGGAGCAGAACCACATGAGCAACCCGTGTCAGCAAGGCTGGGAGGAGTCGTACAAGAAGGGCCTCAAGGGCCGCGCGCGTATCATCAGCATCGACTTTAGCAGCAAGCAGATTACGCTTTCGATGGCCCCTCACGTCGTGCACTTGAAGGTCGCGGAGCCGAGCTTTGCGGTCGGCGACGTCATCGTCGAGACTACGGTCGAGCGCATTGACGAGGGCATCGGCATGCTGCTGTCGCTGCACGCTAGTGGCAGCAACGGTGAGGACGCCATGGACGTCGACGAAGAGTCCGACGAGCCCAAGAAGGCGACGTGGAAGACGTTCACGCCTGCCTACGTGCACATCTCGAACGTTTCGGACGCGCGCGTGGACAAGCTCGAAAAGAAGTTCGCGGTCGGTGCCAAGCTCTCGGCGCGCGTCATCGGCTTTGCGCCTTTCGATGGCCTCGTGAACGTAAGCTGCAAGCAGTCGTCGCTCAGTCAGACGGTGCTGCGTCACGCGGACCTTGTCCCGGGAGAGAAGGTGACCGGCAAGATCCTCGCGATTGAGCCATGGGGCATCCTTCTTGAGATCAGCGAAGGCGTGCGTGGTGTGGTCTCGTCGCAGCATGTGCCACCGTTCGTGGCGCTCAAGAAGGCTGGCAAGAAGAGCGACGCCAGCGGCGGCAAGTTCCAGGTCGGCAAGAAGATTGAGGCGCGCGTGCTGCGCGTGGACCTCGAGTCCAAGAAAACGTACCTGACCATGAAGAAGGCGCTGCTGACCTCGGACGTGCCTGTGCTCGCTTCATACGCCGACGCAACCATGGGCCGCGCGGCCCACGGCTTCATCACCAAGATCGCCGAGTACGGCGTGGTTGTGAGCTTCTACAACGGCGTGTACGGCCTCGTACCCGCGGCGCTGCTGCGCCAGGCGGGCGTGGAAAACCTCGAAGAGGCGTACACGCTCGGCCAGGTCGTCAAGACCGTCGTGACGCGCTGCGACGTCGCCAAGCAGCGTCTCATGCTGACGTTCAACGCGAACGCGAGCGCTGTGAAGGCGGCCTCGATGAGCAAGAGCACCGACGAGCCGATCGTCAAGTCGGAGCACATTGGCAAGACCGTCAAGAACGTCAAAGTGCTTGACGTTGAGGTTACGGGGCTCCGCGTGCAGACTGAGGACGGCCTCGAGGGCGTGCTGCCTTTCGTGCAGCTGACCGACTTCCCGCGCCACACGGCGCTGGTGGACGAGCTCGTGAAGAAGTACGAGGCCGGCGACGTGGTCAAGGAGCCGCTGCTCGTGGTCTCGCAGGCACGTGACTCCATGCTGACGCTGTCGAAGAAGCCGCTGCTGCTCCAGTACGCGGGCAAGTCCACCGTGCTGCCGAGCGCCTTCGAGGACGTCAAGGAGAACGCGGCGCTCATCGGATACGTGGCGTCGGTGCATGCGACCAAGGGCGTGTTCATCAAGTTCTTGAACAACCTCACGGCGCTGGCACCCAAGGCGTTCCTGAGCGACAAGTTCCTCGCCGAGGTCGAGGACGGGCTCTTCGAGATGGGCGAGACTGTGCTTTGCCACGTGAGCAAGGTCGACAAGGAGAAACAGCAGTTCGTCGTGAGCTTTCGTCGCCACCAGCAGCTGCTCACGGGTGTCAAGCACCTGCCGACGTATTTCCAGTCGTACCTGCGCGAGTACGAGGCGGCCACGGACGCGGCTTCGCGCGCTGCGCTCACGCTCGGCAAGACTGAGAAGGCCGAGTTTCTGGGTCTGCGTCCATACGGCGCGGTCTTTGCCATCGAAGAGAACGATGTGACCACCACTGTGGTCGTCCCAGAAGTGAAGAAGGCCTCGTGGGACGAGGGTGACGAGGTGAAGCTGCTGCTCGTGGACTACGACTTTGAGAAGAACGTGTTCTACGGGAGCACCGACAGCGTGCTGGTCAAGAACGGCGCCAAGAAGGCGCGCAAGCAGAAGAACCGCCTGACGAACGGTGCCAAGGTCGCGAACGCCACGGTCATCGCCGTGAGCGCGACCGAGAAGTACGTCGTGGTGTCCTTCGCCGACCCGCAAGACAAGGACCTTGTGCAGTTTGGCGTCGTGCAGATCGCTGACTTTTGGCGTCCATCACACACAAGCAGCGCTCTTGGACTCGAGATCGGCAACACGTTCGCGTGCCGCGTCGTGGTGCCGTCGCTGAGCTTTTCGAAGAAGACGCCATTCGACGACCTCCCTCTGCTTGTGCGCGAAGAGGAGGAGCTCGTGTCCAAGCCCAAGAAGGACCGTACCCCACGTCCTGAGGGCGAGGCCGCGCTGCCGAAGTACTCTAGCGAGGACCTTGTGCTCGGCAAGACGCTCACGGGGCGCATCGTTGTGATCAAGGAGAACGTGATGGAGATCAAGGTGAAGACGAGCAAGAAGTGCGGCAAGGTCGTGGCGACAGTTTCAATCGTCGACGTGGACGAGGACAAGGACCACCCGCACCCGTTCGACCGATTCAGCGTCAACATGCTCGTGGAGGGCCGCGTGCTGGGCGCGCTGCAGAAGGGTGCGAACCAGCGCAAGCCAGTGAGCGAGACCAACCCGGCGACCTACCACGCGCTACACCTGACGCTGCGCAAGCAGGACCTGGCGGCGGACAAGGGCGTCAAGGACCTCGTGCGCGCCGACTGGCAGGAGAACAGCGCCGGCCGCGCGCTGCTGCGCAACGGCAAGGCTGTGGACGGCGTCATCGTCGAGCAGTCGACCGACGGCCTGGCCGTGCGTCTGAGCCACCGTGTGGTCGGTTTCCTCAGCGCTCTGGAGCTCTCGACCGACCTCGCCGTGCTGAAGAAATTCCGCGAGCAGTTCCCCGTGGGTAAGCGCGTGACGTGCAGCATTCTGAACGTGGACGAGGACAAGAACCACGTGGACCTGTCGCTCATCCGCTCGGTTCTTGCTGGTGCGTCGCTCAAGGCCGGCACGATCGTGAACGGGCTCATCAGCACCAAGGTGTCGGCCGTCAAGCCGCCGTCGCTCATGGTGCGTCTCGGTGCGCACTCGTACGGTCGCGTGTGCATCACGGAGCTGCTGCCAGCGGCGCAGTGGAAGAACGACATGCTTGCGCTGCCGCAGTTCGCGGCCGGCACGCTCGTCAAGTGCGTCGTGCTGTCGAGCGGCAACAACGTGGACCTGTCGCTGCGCGCGGACGCGCTGGCGGATCCACTGGCGTACGTGAAGGCCGCCCCTGCGGACTACAAGGTAGGCGACCTCGTGCCTGCGATCGTGGCGTCCACGACGACCACGGGCTGCTTCGTGCGCGTGAACCGTGAGACGAGCGCGCGTGTGCTGCTCCGCGACCTGAGTGACGATTTCATCAAGGACCCGCAGGCGGCGTTCCAGGCGGGCAAGCTCGTGGCCGGCCGAGTGACGAAGAAGTCGGACCGCGGCCTCGAGCTGAGCCTGAAGGCGTCGATCGTCTCGGACGACGTGGCCGTGGTCAAGTTCAAGGACCTGAAGGAGGGCATGACGGTCAAGGGAACGATCACCAAGGTGCAGACGTACGGTGTCTTCGTCAAGATCGAGAAGAGCACGATCAGTGGGCTGTGCCACATCTCGGAGATCGCTGACGAGAAGGTGACGCAGGCGCTGGACCAGGTGTTCTCCGAGGGCGACTACGTCAAGGCCAAGATTTTGAAGATCGAGGACCTACGCGTGTCCTTTGGCCTCAAGCCGTCGTACTTTGAAGGCGAGGAGTCGAGCTCGGAAGAGGAGGACGACGAGGATGACGACCAGGACAGCGACGACGAGGAGAAAGAGGTCGCTGAGAAGATGGAGGTCGACGAGGAGTCCGATGATTCCGAAGCGGAGGTGGTCGTGAAGACTGCGGCACCGAAGAAGAAGGTGGCTGTCGTCGCCAAGCCACAGACCATGGAGGTGGACGACGAAGACTCGTCCTCGGACGATGACGAAGACATGGAGGCGAGCAAGGTTGAGTTCACATGGGACGGCTTCGCGAACGTGCTGGACCAGAAGAAGGCCGCTGCTGACGACGAGTCTTCGGATGATGACGACGACGACGAGGAGGACGCCGCCAAGACCAAGCAGAGCAAGAAGAAGGCGAGCAAGCAGAACGACGAGTGGGTCGCACTTCGCGAGAAGGCGCTGGCGAGCAACGACGAGGTGCCGCAGAGCGCCGACGACTACGAGCGTCTCATCGCCGTGTCGCCGCAGAGCTCGTACCTGTGGATCCAATACATGGCGTTCCACGTGTCGCTGACCGAAGTGGACATGGCGCGTGACGTGGCCATTCGCGCGACGTCGGCGGTCTCGTTCCGCGACGAGAAGGAGAAGCTCAACGTCTGGGTCGCGTACATGAACCTGGAGCACGACTTTGGCGACGAAGCGAGCTTCCTGCGCGTCTTTAACAGCGCGCTCAAGGTGAACCACCAGAAGCGCGTGTACCTGCACCTCGTGGATCTGTACGCGCGCGCGCAGGAGACCGACGACGTCGAGCAGACGCTCACGACGATGCAGAAGAAGTTCCGCAAGAGCAAGCAGACGTGGCTGCGTGCGCTGCAGTATTACGTGGGCCAGAAGGCATTCGCCAAGGCCGCCGAGACACTGCAGAAGAGTCTCAAGAGCCTCGAGGCCCACAAGCACCTGTCCGTGATCCTCAAGTACGGCCAGCTCATGTACGAGAACGGCGAGCTCGAGAAGGCGCGCACAATCTTCGAAGGCGTGCTGGCAAACTACCCGAAGCGCATGGACTTGTGGAACGTGTACCTGGACAAGGAGATCAAGTTTGGCACAAACGCGGACTTAGTGCGCGCGCTCTTCGAACGTCTACTGGCGATGGACTTTTCGGCCAAGAAGATGAAGTTCCTCTTCAAGAAGTTCCTCCAGTACGAGCAGGAGCACGGCGATGACGAGAGCGTCGAGCACGTCAAGCAGCTCGCCAAGAACTTTGTCGCGCAGGCTGCTGCGGGCAAGTAACGTAGTATTGGATCGTGAGAACCTGGAGATGATAGATAACCCCCACATATATAGATATAGAACTTTACACACCACTTACGCACCCTTGATAATGATGGACTTCGGCATTTGCTTGGCCATCCGTGAAACTGCTGTCTGCGTGTGTATTTGTGATCCTGAGAGCCTTTCGCTGTCAGCGCTCGGGTCGCCCAACCGCCAGCTGACCAACTTGAGACAGAACGAGTGAGTCGCCATTGGACTCGTGCCCATTAAACTTCTTGGAAGGCTGATCGACTCGTGAGTGAGGCCCTTGGAGGAGATGCACTAGTGCGTGGCGAACATCTCATAGAGCTCGACTTGGAACCATCAACGCGTTGATGCTGCCACCTCCATGTCGAGAGGTGCTCAAGTAGGGGTTCTAAATGGCGACAGCGTCGAGCGGTCGTCTTCTTCTCGGCAGCACGACAATGCACCACCAGCAGCAGCAGATCAGAGCCTGGGCAACGATGGAGTCGCGTGCAGCCCAAGAGAGCTCAGGACGTCGGTGAGCGAGCGAAGGAACACGGCATCCGTGGGACGAGTCGCGTCGCGCAAACTGTCGGTCGAAGAGCACAATTTGATCCGGAAGTCGTCTGTCATGCTGTCGAATCCCGAGGCGGCAGCCAACACGATCTTCACCCACGCAGAGCTCAAGCGGCTGGAGATTTTCAACTCCAAGTACCTCGGTAAACCGCGACTCGAGAGCAGCAAGAGCATGCGGCACAAGTCCCTGGCCCGGTCTTCCGTGGATACGTCTTCTACATACAGCGAACTCCAGGCGACACTCGGACTGAGCGAGCGAAATGGAGACCCAGAGGCAACAGGAGCACAACCAGCGCCACCACCGAAGTGGCTCATGAACCTGCGGGCGAAGGCAAAGCACGTCGTGAAGACGAGTGCGTTCCGCGTCGTCGTGTACTTCATCGTGTTTGCAGACATGGCAGTGCTGGCGCTGGATAACGAGTACTACAACGGCAGTGCTTACGCTCGGCTCGACATCTTCTTCACACTGCTCATCGGTCTCGAGATCGTGATCAAATCCGTCGCGTTCGGCTTCTATTCGGGGCCCGAGTCGTACCTCAGGCGCTCGCGCTTCCGCATCCTCAACATTGTCGTGCTCATTGCGAGCCTGGCCTCACACCTGGGCGGCGCCAAGTTCCGCGTGCTGCGCGGCATCAAAACGTACCGGAGCCTCACCATGTACTCGGGACTGCGGCGCATCTTGCGCTCGCTGATTCGTGCCGTGCCTTTCCTGGCGAATGTCGGGACGCTCGCGCTCTTCTTTCTGCTCGCGTTTTCGATCTTTGGCTTGGAAGCCTACAATGGCGCGTACGACAGTCAGTGCTCCATCGCAGTTGACGACACAGGCTCGTCAAACAGTAGTTTGGTTAGTACGATCTTCGAGGCGCTTCCCCGCGTCTACTGCTCTGAGACGGCGAGCTGCGCAGTTAGCAACCAGACTTGCCGCGCAATCGAGCCGGCATCCAAGCACATCAACTTTGACTCGGGGTTGACGTCGATCTTCCTCGTGTTCCTCGTCGTCGCGCAGGACGGCTGGGTAACCGACATCATGGAGCCGGTGCTCGAAGGTACGGCGTACTGGAGCGTCTGCTTCTTCGTCGCGATCATCGCCACGATGGTCTTCCTCGTCGTCAATCTGTTCGTGGCAGTGATCACCACCGCGTTCATGAACTTCACGATCGATGCCGAGAGTGAGGAGCACCAGCCGCGCTTCATGGGGAGAAAGGATCCGGACGAAGAAGACACACACGTGAGTCTGATCATGGGCGCGACGCTCGCAATCGAAGACTCGATCCTGGGTGGCGAAGAACAGGAGCAGGATAACAGTGGCGACGGATTGAAGCGCACAAGCCGCATGTCCGCGCTCGTCGGAACAACGTCTCCCTCTCCAGACATCATGCTTGACGGCAAGGCACGCGAGGCGATGGACATGCTCGCGCAGACCCACCAGTGGAAATCCATTCGCGATCTCACAGCCGAAGCCACGAAGGAGATGATCCAGAGGCCATCAACGATGGAGGAGTTCATGCTCCCGTTCGCGAAAGTGTACCAGCGACACACGAGCAACTCTCCAAAGAACCCGAAACGAGGCTCTGTTGGGGAGCGCAGTTCCATGAGCGAAAGCCCAAGAGATCGACGGCGAAGTACGGCGCCGTCCAGGAAATCCACGCTTCTGGTTGACATCCACGAGAACGCACCCTTCGAGTTGCTGAATGCGCTCGTGCCCACCGTGGACCCTAACGAAGGAAGCCCGGCGTTCGTACGATTCCAAAAGCTCGTGTTCTCTAAGCGGTTCGATGACTTCATCACTGGCTGCATCGTCGTCAACACGTTCTTCCTGCTACTCGAGTATCCGAACATGAGCGACTACCTGCGGTTGACGCTGTCCGTGTCCGAGTACCTCTTCGGCTCGATCTTCGCAATCGAGATGGTTGCTCGCATCATCGCAATGAGAGGACTGTACACGTACCTGCACAGCACGGAGCGAATCTTCGACATGGTCGTCGTCATCTGCACGGCTGTCAACATGGTGCTCAACAATCTGGACGCCACGTTCAGTGGACTCAACAGCATCTCGTCGCTCCGAACATTGCGTGTAACCAGACTGATGCTCAAGTGGGAGGGCACGCGGAAGCTCATCATGTCGGTGCTCAAGTCCTCGCGCGGCGTGATGGACGTCGTCGTGTTCTTGGTGTTCTTCCAGGTCGTCCACAGCATCGTCGCGATGCAGCTCTTCGGTGGATCCCATCTGCACAGCGTCGACAACACTCCGCGCTGGAACTTTGACACCTTTGGACGATCCTTTCTGACGCTGCTGCAGGTGATCACGGGCGACCAGTGGTCCAGTATTGCGTACGATGCTGTCGACGCCGAGAACCCGCACTGGTTCATGGTGCCTTTCCTCATCGTGATATTCATCCTGGGCCAGTACGTGCTGCTTAATCTCTTCATCGCTGTCATCCTCGAGAACTTCTCCATCTCCGAGGAAGAGGCATACCAGCTCCAACTTGCGCAGATCATCGCGATTCCAAAGGAGCTCGACATCTTTGAGAAGATCGAGGAGTGCGGCGTGCGCGCCTTTGGCGAGATGGATCAGCTCGACAACGTGAGCAACGTGAAGCTGCGCATGTTCCTGGGCCTTGATGACCACCACCACCGAGACGACGCAACCTACCACTCGAATATAACGTCGGGGGTCTCAAACGGCCGTGCCCTCAACAAGAAAGGAGGCGTTGGTAACTTGTCACCGGCGACTCGCAATCCGTTCGGTGCCTTGAAATTTGCGATCCGACAGAAGTGGAGGCGCTTTTGCATGCGCCTCACTGGCAGCGTCTGGTTCTCACGGCTCGTACAAATTGTGATTGTCGTGAGCTGCATGAATCTGATCATCGACGACCCGCATCCCGAGATGAGCCAGATGCCACCGTCGGACGAGCTGACACGAGCGCTGACGATCATCAACCAAATGGTGCTCTTCGTCCTGATGGTCGAGTTCCTCGTCAAGGTCGGCGCGTACGGCTTTGGCTTTGACTACTTGCGCATTTCGCTCTTCTTCAAGGATGAGCAGCTCGGATACGTGAACAAGCAGGCGTACATGGAAGACCGATGGAACCAACTTGACTTCGTGCTGCTCGTCATCGCTATCGTTGACGAAGTCGTCACGGGGCTGTATCCGGAAATGAGTGCTGCGGGGGTCTTCCGAGCGGGGCGCGTGCTTCGACCGCTTCGCATCCTGAACCACAATCAGGACATGAAGGCGATCTTGACAGCTGTCGCACAGTCCGTGCCTCAAGTGGGGAACGTGTTTGCGCTCTGCATGATCGTCTACATCATCTTCAGCGTCGTCGGGCGAAGTCTCTTTGCAGGCAAATTCTATTCGTGCAATGACTCGGACGTCAAAACTTCAGCTGAGTGCGTGGGCTTCTTTCTCGCGTTCCCAGACGGTGCCTTGAGTCTGCAAGAGGCGTCAGCGAGAGGAGTGCCCAGTGGCGCGGTCTTGATGCCACGCGTGTGGTCGAACGCTCGCTTTTCGTTTGATCACGTTGGCGTTGGCTTTCTCACGCTGCTTGAGATGACGTCGCTTAAATGGATTGACAAGACATTTGCAGCGATGGACATTGCGGGGCAAAGCGAGCAACCGGTCCAGGACAACTCACCCGAGTTCGCAGTGTTCTTCGTCTTATACGTGTACATCGGCTCGCTTTTTGTCATCCGCTTGTTCGTTGGTGTGCTCGTCGAGCAGTTCCAGCGCAACGATGGCACGCAGATCCTCACCGAGAGTCAAAAGTCCTGGGTGGATCTCGAGAAGTTCATCTTGCTACTCAAGCCACTGCGCCTCATTCCGCGGCCGCGACTGCAAGTCCTGGGAAGATTGTACGACTTCTGCCAGCATCCGCGCTTCGCCCAGGCGATCTCAGTGGCGATCATGCTCAACATCTTGCTGCTGCTTGTGAACCCGAGCTCGACATCGACCGTGTCGACCTCCTACAAGGTGATCGAGATCATCTTCTTGGCGATCTTCACGGCTGAGGCAGCAGTCAAATGCATTGCGTTGCGCCATTACTACCTGTTGTCTGCGAACGGAGCGTTTGAGGTCGGGATCCTCGTTGGCTCGCTCATTGCGTACTTCTCGGCGAGCGGGTACCATACTCTGATCCAGGCAGGGCGCATCTTCCGCGTCATGCGCGTGCTGCGCTTCGTCAAGCTCAACCGCGGCGTATACGCGATCTTTCAGACCTTCCGTGCGTCGTTGCGGCCGATCGGCCACATCTTCTTCCTCATGTGCACGATCATCTTCATCTTCGCGATTGTGGCGCGCCAGCTCTTTGGTGGAATCAAGTTTGGGTCCGCGATGAACCATTTCTCCAACTTCCGGACGTTCGGGTCGTCCGTATTGCTGCTCTTTCAGATCATGTCGGGCGACGACTGGCATCTCACCATGACGGACTGCATGGCGACCAAACCCTCGTGCTCGGAGCGAGTATACGAGAAGACTGGTGCGTTGGTCTCGGACTGCGGCAGCGTGCCAGCAGCCTCGCTCTTCTTCGCGACGTACGTTACGCTGGTCGTGTTTGTCTTTCTCAACCTCTTCGTGACAGTCATCCTCGAGAACTTCCGCAGCTGCTACCTGAAGAGCGACGTCTGTGCGATCTCACTGCTCGACTTTGAAGCCTATCGCGAGGTTTTCCAGAAGTACGACGTCCATGGCAAAGGCGTCTTCCCACTGTGGCAGCTTGCGAGCTTCCTCTCCGAGCTGCCTCCGTGTTTGCGGATCGAGCGCAATCGGCAGCGCCGAGCGTTTCTCCAAATCCGAAGCCAGGTGCAAGCGCTTATGTCCGCGGAGAACAGTACCTCCAGTTGGATCAAGCGGCCGTACTTCAATGAACTGCTGCGCATCCTTTGCATTCATCAGATGGGGATTCGGTCACTGCCGTACGAGCAACAGCGTGACCGTGTCAAGCAGATCTTCATCTATAGAGCCAAAGTGGCGCACATGATCGTCGAGTCCGTCGCGAAGGGATACGTGTATCGATGGCGTCAGCGGCGGCAACGAAAGCGACTGAGTTCGGGTTCGATGATTCTCACGGAAGAGGCTGTACAGGAGTCGAAGATCTCGCAGCCTCTCACAAGTACACCGAGACCACTTGATATGTCAGATTCTACAGACGGTGACCACTTTGGTAGCATCTTTGGAGATGAGAACACTATCCGCAGCGGTTCTGGCACTGTCGAAACATACGATCAAGCAGCGATAAATACTGATACGGATCGAAGCATCTCAAGCGAAACGCGCCTGAAGCCTGAGCATGACAATATGGCAAACCTATCTGCTAAACGAGACGAGCCATTGCCCTCGAGCGATGCGAATTCACATTCACCAAGAACTGATCCGACCCACAACGAATCGAGCTCTCATGAAACTGGAGTTGAGCTCGAAGCACAGTCTCGGCCTCATCATCATCGAAAACACCACCATCACCAGAAGAAGCATCATCGCCGCCACCACAAAAACAAAGAAGCTTTGAGTTCCGGAGACGAACATACCAGCAACGCTGATCATGACGGCGATACTGTCAGCCACTCGCTGGCAATTGCCGTCGAGACTCTGAGAGACTCCGGTGAAGCGCCACTTGACAGAATATTGGATGATGAGCATTTGGAATCTTCTCAGCAGCATGGCGATGCAATGAACGTACTCGTAGCAAAGAAGACAGCAGAACCGGCCCCGGAGGCGCCGTTGAGTCTGCCTTCGAGGCTTCTTCCTCGGCTGAATCCTTCTCACAACAGCAGCAAAGTGGTGCCAACCTAGAGATTAGTAGAAAGGTGGAAACACCAAAAGCAAGAGGAGTACTGGATAGCAACGATAGCACCCATGCTTATTGAACTCACACTACTAGCTATGCGTGCCGTCTTCATTGCGTGGTCTCCTCTAAAGCTCTTCGAACGAACGGATGATGCGGTACGGGTGCGACGCAGGCAAAGACGTGTTTCCTGGACGAACCGAGAGCACAGTGTCAACACCAGCCCGAGTGGCGGCTTCAGCTTCTTCAATGATGTCAGTCACAAACAACACATCCTTGCCGCTGTCCACGCCCAGACTCTGCAGCATCTCTTCGTAGCTACGCGTCTCACGCTTGTGTCCGACTTTTGTATCAAAGTACACACTCAAGTACTTGCGCAGGTCGCCCTTGTCGGAGTACTGGAACAGCGACTTCTGCGCTTGACGAGAACCGGAAGAGTAAATGCCAACTCGAACGCGTTTCTCTTCCATGCGCTGGAGGAAACCGGGCACATCCTCGTACACCTGAGCCTTCAGCTCGCCGCTTTTATAGCCAAGGTCCCAAATGTGGCCTTGCAGCTGCTTGAGTGCGCCGATCTTACGATCCGCCTTGATGTTCCAGTGGATGTACTCAACGATGGAGCGGACCACCTGCTCGTGATCACCAGCATCTTCGGCCAGAATCGATGGCGACAGAACACCGTCAACGGCATCCTGCTGTGACTGCTCACGCAAGGCAGCGATATTCGCTTGAGTGGTCGCAGATGCCCACGTGTCCTTTAAGTAGCTCTCGACGTTGTTCTTGGCGAAGGGGAAGAGCACATCGTGCACGAAAGTGATTGGCGTCGTGGTGCCTTCAATGTCCAAAAGCACGTACTTGTGCTGCTCGGCGATGCTCTTCGTAGCATCCAACGAATCGGCGCGAGCGCGCTTTCGCTGCTGGGTCGCTTCGTCCTCAATCGCGCGCTTCGGAGCCACCGTATAGTCGATGTGGAGCTTGTGCATGTCGATCGCGGCTTCAAAGAGGTAGTGGAGGCACTCGCTGTGACGCTTCGCAGCCTCCCATGAATCTCCCCACACATAGATACCATGGCGACGGACGAGGACAGCAGACGCCTGAGGGTAGTTTTTGATCGCCACGGCGAGCGAGTCGGCGAGATCCGACTCCTTCGCGGTATTCTCGATGATCGGGATCACGAGATTGTCGTGGTATCCGTGACCGGCGAGTCCCTTGATCATCTCCTGGTGGGTGATGCGGAATTCGCTCTTGCCGTCGCAGAGTGCGGTGATGAGGTTGCACGTCATGCCGTGGCTGTGGATGACCGCGCCGGCGTTTCGGATACGGTACGAGTGCAGAAAGAGCGGCGAGCAGTCTGACAGCTTTGGGTACTTCTGGCCGGGCTTCTGCTGTGGTGCGTCGAGGATCGTGCCGTCAATGTCGAGCAAGTACAGCTCGTCCGGCTGGATGCGCTCCTTCTGCACGCCCGATGGAGTCATGTAGATGCGGTTGCCGTATCGGATGCTGATGCTTCCACCCGTTCCAGTCACCCATCCGGCCTCGTAGAACTGACGGCAGAGCTGGCAAATCAGCTCGCGGTAGTTGTGGTACTTGACGACCTGAAGCGCGTCCGACGCCTTAGCGAAGCGAGGCGCAAGCGCGCGGGTTTCCACTGGACGCTCGATCACGCCCAGAGACGCAGTAAACGTGACGTCCGCAACAAAGCGACGCAGCACGTGACTGGCAATCGTGACTTCAACGCCTTCCGACAGCAGAATGCGGATCCAGCTGTCACCTTCATCACGCACGTCCAAGAACACGCGGCCGCGCACCACCTTGTACACGATCGCACCCGAGGCGTTCGCGTGCTCGGCTCGAAGCTTTGCATCCGCAGCGACATCAACTACAAAGGCACTCTCTTCGTCAGTCACACCAACACGCGCAACCGTGACGCCGACGGCGTTCAGGATTGCGAGGCTCGCGCGCTCGACGGCGCTGTCGAGGTAGTGGAGACGCAGCTCGTGCTCCAGCTGCGTGACGACGGGCTCCTGAGTCAAGAAACGCAAGCAAATTCATACACACATAGCGTTAGCATCGGTCCACTTTGCATAAAGCGCGTCCATACCGAGCCAGCGTCATTCGTACCCGCGTGGTGATCAACATCTTGCGCGTGCGTGTGCTTTTCTTGTTTTGCTGGTCAGGAAATGCTCGCTTTGGATTTGATGTAGCTCATTTTCGTCCAATATAATGCAGGCTGACCTTGCCATATTAACCAATCATAGAGCTTAGCTCCTTTTGCTGTCAAGCGAAGGCTACTATTTGGGCCATAGGAGAGGAGGTTGCAGATCTGCTCGACCTCCGACACAAGAGCAACGGCAGCAACAGCAGCGTGACGATGAGTGCGAGAGGTGGCGGTGGCGCTAGCAGTGGGAATGACGGCAACACGCGCCACTACATCGTGTTCGACGTCTCGACGGATTTTAACCTCTGGCGCACGCGGCTCGAGAACGAGCTGCTGTGCTTCCACCTGCTCGGCTACATCCTCGTCAAGGACTAGGATGGCAGCCAGAGCTTTGTGTACAATAACGAGGAGATCCCGCCAAAGTGCGCCATGGTGGTCGACGATGACGCTTATGATGGGAATGAGCAGGTACAGCAGCAGTCTGATCCGCATACTGCGACAGCCAACGGTGTGCTCATCAAAGACGAGCCCATGCATCAACAACAGCAGCGGAGTAACAGCAATGTCACGGGGCGCAAGCGCATGCGCAGTGCCCCAAGCATGCGACCAGGGCGGCTCTCTCGCCTCAAGGTGATCCAGGAACGAGCAGAAGCCATGAACATTCTGCAGCGGTACCTGCACCCTGAGGTCGAGCGCGCCATTTTGGGCAAGAACATTTATGACAGCTGGGCCACTCTGCGGTATGTATGGCAGCCACAACGTGAGCGACTTTTACAAGGTGCACCGCCTGATGCACGCAATGAAACTGGGTGAGAAGGACGAAAGCGCCCAAGATTTCATTATCAGACTGGAGCTAATGATGGAACAGTACGCACAGATCGCAGGCATCCAGCTCACCGACCCGTTCCGGTCGATGATTCTGGCGAACGCGTTGCCAGAAGAGTGGGCGGCGCTGCTCAATATCTGGAAAGCGTTCAACCCGTATATCCCGTATCTGGAATTGGTCGAGAAAGTGACTTTTGAGCTCAGTAGCCGGCTTGTGCTCAAAGAGAGAACTCACTATTGCTCACAGCACACCGGCGGTCGAGAAAGAAAAAGCGTTGACACCAACTTCGCACGCGCCAACGAAAACGCTGCAGCTGGGAGTCGATTCGACTGCCGGGAAGAAGAGCGATGCGCCAGGGCATGCTTTGACGTCCTCGAAGCACTCGTCACTGAGCTCTTCGGCATGTAAGCCAGCCGCAAAATCCGTTTCAAAGAAACCAAAGACTTCGTCACGAACGGATGATAAGGACAAGCACGAGGACAAGAGTGGCTCTAGTGCGAAGCTGAAGGCGGACGAGAAGAAACGAGGTGAGAGAGAGAGCTTCAGCTCGCATCGCGACAAACGAGATGACAAGTATGACGACGCAAAACGGGTCGACAAGTACGATGGTGCTAAACACGTTGACAAGTATGAAAGTGCGAAGCGAGTGGATGACAACATGTACGACAAGAAACGAGATTTTAAGCGCGACGACCAACGAGAGAGAGATCTGGACGACCGACGGGATTACAACAACAATGGGCGCACTAACGAGAAGCGCAATATGTGCTACTACTGTCTCAAGTTCGGCCACAGCTTCCGATCATGCTGGTTCTTCTGCGTCGACATCGAGAACGATTCCATTGTCAACAACAAAAAAAGTACTCGGCGACAGTCACGAACGAGCGCAGCGCGTATATGGTGTACAGAATCGAGCAGTACGCGCGCGAAGTGCGTCAAGAGAAAAGAAGTTCAACGAACGGAAACATGAGTAAGCCGCCTTCACGGTCGTATGCGGACCAGGCTGCGATGCGAAGCAAGAGCTCGTTTCGTGAAGAGCACACGTTCAGCTACAGCCAGAGCAACCACCATCACCGCCATTGCGTCAGGGACTCGCACGATTCTCACATTCTTGAACCGCCAAAGACGCCGTCTCGGTCGTACATGTCGTACGATGAGATCCAAGATTCCCGCATGCCCGAGCCACCGAAGACCCCGTCACGATCGTACTCGGAGATCGCGTCGATGCGAAGCAAGAGCATATATTGTGAAAGCGCTCCACAGCCGCAGCAGTCCTACGGGTACGCTCAGTCGACGGAGAACCACCTCGACTCTGACGTGGATCGATACAAGAAGCGCTCACGCAGCGTGTATGGAGGTGGCGACGTGGATCTGACGATGAGATCTCGTCCTCATAACCCGCACTCCCGCAGTGTGTTCCGGCAATCCGAGGAGTCTGGCGCGCACGAGTCACGCTCGTGAAGCACGGTCGAGTACGGAGCGAATCGTCGGTTAGTGAGTCCGATCCCAGTCAACATCCACCGAGCCTACAGCCGCGACAGTAGAGCGTACTGATTCCGAAACTCAGGCAGAACCACAAAGTGCCACTGCGACTCAGGCGGGAGGCGCATTGAATGAAACGTGAATGAATATGTGGAAAGTTTCTTTGACAATGCCGCCGTAAGAAGGCCTGTCTAGTTTTATGAATCCGTGGTATGATGGCTGGCGTTGAGAGAAGCATTGAGCCATCAAGTGGACCGAAACCAGCAGCTCTTGAGTCGAATTCAGTCAAGCAGATGTGGTTGAGAAACACCCATGGGAACTGTATGGTTTCCTGACTTCACGCAGGTACAATCAACACTTGATTAAAGTATGGCGCTTTTGCCTCCCACGACTGAGCCGCTAGCTGCGCTTCAACATGCGCATTTAAGATATTTCCGCGGATTTAAGCACATCTGTCCCCCTCTGGAAAGCGATACGCTGTCAGCACATTCCAGAGGGAACCCCCCTCTCCTTTCTCTGTGGAAGTCAGAAGTGGGCTGCATTATTATTGGGGCGTGCGTTATTATCAGCAGCTCCTCTGCCTTCCTGTCGACGAGCGGCAACGAGAGCAGCGACGACGTGTGCGTGCCGTCGCGTGTCCATCCATCCGTAGAGAGACGCGCTCGCTCGCTCGTCTTCCGTCCGCCGATCCATCTCGTCGTCTGTGTGTAAAAGCGAATTCCGCGTGAGGCGGAGAGCAGTTGTGCGTGTGTCTTCAGCCCCCATCAGCCACCATTCAGCGCCTCAAGGACATCAAGAAGGAAAAGAGCGTCGTTATGTGGCGGTACGCGCACATTGATAGTGAGTGTATGCGCTTGTGTGTTTAGGTGTCTAAATACTGATATGTGCGTCGTTACGAGCAGGCATAACAGCTCGGCGTCGCTCAACGCGGCCGCCACGGCCGCCGTCGCCGCCTCTGGGGGATCGGCCGCGGCGGATGACACTGGCGGCGGCAATGACGGCCTGCCCCCCGGCTGGACGCGCAAGGAAAGCAAGACGCAGAAGGGCCGCTACTACTACATCTCGCCCGCCGGCAAGACCCAGTGGACGCCGCCCGTGACGAAAGTCGCATCGAAAAAAGGCAGCAGCCCCACGGACAAGTGTGCGTACTATATATTGCTACTCAGGACCTCTTCGCTTGTGGTGTATATCTGTGGTGATGAATTGGATTCTAACCTGTTCGATTGTATGCTGATTTTCGAATTAGCAGCCGCTGCAGCTGTTGCCACAGCCGCCGCCGTGGTGACGTGGCCGCAGACGTACAACTGGGTGACGGAGGTGGAAATCGAGTTCGGCGACGGGCGCCTGGGCGTGAGTCTGCGCGAGGTGCGGCAGCTCGACACGACGCCGTACCCGCAGTTCCAGGCCGAAGTGGACGATCTGCCGAAGATCAACGGCAAGGCCGGCCCCGCCGAGCTCTACAACTGGAGCGTCAAGCCCCACAAGTGCGTCTTGGTGTTCTCGCATATATGCTCGATTGCTTCGGAGTATCAGTGCTAAGCGGACCCTTATCTATTGTTACGTAGGCGCTTAACGATCGGTATGCGCGTGACGGGCATCGAGGAGATTGGGCTTGCGGGGCTGACGTACAAAGAGGTGGTCGACAAGCTCAAGAGGGCGTCTCGGCCGCTCAAGATCCACTTTGCCGACGTCGAGAAGGGCACCATGGAGGACAACCCGCAGCTGGCGATGCTCACAGAGCAGGAGTCGAAGGAATCGGGCCAGTCGTCCGCGTACCTGCAGCAGAAACAGGAGTACACGCGCGTGCTGGTGACCAGCGAGCTGCACACGGAGCTGTGGACGATCGAGACGAAGAAGCTGTTGCGGTCGATGAACGTGATGAAAGTCAAGTGGGACGCGGTCTCGGGAGAGTTTGACGTGCTGAACGAACGCCGCTTGGACCTGCGGAAGGAGAACGACCGGCTTGTGAACGAGAAGCAGAAGTACGACACGATGATCAAGCACCTGAAGCTCCAAGAGATCCACGCGATGGAGAACCCGGAGCTCATCAAGGCGAACGAGCTCGCGAAGCGCAATGCTGAGCTCACGGAAGACATTGCGAAGATGAGCGCGGGCAACAAGCGGCTGCGGAAAGAGCGCGTGACGCTGCAGACGGCGCTGGACGAACTGGAGAGTTCGCTCGCGAAACTCGACAACAAACCGTCGGAAGAGGACGAGGAAAAGGGTGGCGACGACGAGTTTTTTGGTATCGATCTCACGGCGCCGCCTCGTGAGCAGCTGATCGCGTTCAAGAAGAAGATGCGTTTCATAGAGGAAGAACTGAGCAAGGAGCAGCGCAAGGCGACGAAAGTGCAGCGCGAGATGGATCAGCTCAACAAGCATCTTGCGAACCTATCTTCATCATCGTCGTTCAGATCCAAGGCAGAGGAGAAAGAGTCCTTTGGCTCCAACAAGAGCTTGTCGAGCTCTGGCAATGGCCAAGGTAGCTCTGAGATCACGCGTCTAGAGGCAAAGATCCTCGAGTTGCGCAAGCAGCAGCGATCTGTTGTCGAGACGATGTCTAAGGCAGCGCAGGTCGGCGACCAGGGTCTGGCAAAGGAGTGCCAGCGAAGGCGCTATGCGATCAAGGAGGAGCTCAAGCACGCTCAAGACGATCTGCACAAGCTGAAGACAGACAGTTCGTCTACTTCTGGGCGGGAGGGCTCTTCCGGAAGCAGACAGGTGTCATCATCGTCCAGTTCTGCTCAAATTTCAGCATCATCATCATCAGGAGGAGCAGGGGGCTCATCGTCGTCGTCTTCATCTCGCACGCGAAAGAACTCTACGAATCCAGCTGTATCCTCTACCACTAATCCAAGCAGCAGTAAGTCCATGACAAGCTCGAGCCAGCGACCCAAGAATGCAGACAAGATGCCGACACTCGTCGGGTTCCTGGACAAGGGACCGACCGAATGGAGTGAGCGTGGCCTGATCAGCAACATGAAGACCATGCGCGGCGCCCGCGAGCGCTGGTGCGAGATCACGTCCGATGGGTTCCTCAAGTATTACAAGCGCCGTGGTGATCCCGTGGTTCGCGGCGAGATCGATTTGTCCGACAAGACGCTGGAAGTCGTGTGCGAAGACACGAAGCGCGGGCGGGAGTTCGTGCTCAGTACGAACTCACAGCAGTCGCACTTCTTCACAAAGTCGACGCAGGAGCTGGACAAGTGGGTCAAGACGCTGCGAGCAGCGAATGCGTATTTAGTGACGAACAACCAGCTAGACGCGCTGCTGGAGAAGACCGAGGCCGCCGAGAAGCGCAACGGACACACGAGCGGCAGTCGGGGCGCGAAGCTTGCGGTGGACATGGTGCCAGAAGAGGATGAGCAGTTCTACGGCCGCGCAACGCTGGGCTTCTAGCGAGTGTGTGGATGTGTATTTGGTGTGTGCGAGCGTCGTTGCTGTGTGGCCAGGTCAGAAAATAGAGAATGCCGAGCGCAATGCTGATAACAACACGAAACGTGCGATGCACGCGCGGGACGATGGTGAAACGTGGTGGCTTGTGGCTGGGCAACGGAATTACATCGGCAGTGGCGCTTTGTTGTTGGCTCACTGGCTGGCGGGACTGGGAGCAGAGACGTTGTCAAGTATGGATGTGCGCAGTTGTTGAGAAATGAAATTGCTTTTTACTGTTTGACGAGCGCGCTTCGACGTGGAGCGGGCTGCTTTGGCGTGAGCATCTTGTCGCCTGCAAAGATTTTGCAAAGCGCGCTGCTCTACAGGAGGAGAATGAACTGCAACAACAGGGCAGAGAGAGGCAGTGAGCTCAAACACTCTCGTTCCCATCGTCACCATGCAGATATACAACATACACATACTCGACGCCAACGCTATTGTTGAACTATCGGGGAGAAGTCTTGTTCGCAGATTCACAGCTTCTCAGTCTACAGCACAAAGTATTTGCTGCGCTCGTCTTCGCTCGCAGCTGAGGTCGCGTGGCCTCGCGCATTCGTTTCGCTCGTTGGAGGGTACCAGTGAGGGTCTATACTATTGTTCTGCGAGCGGCGCGCATACACTTCGTCACCCTGGCTGGTTTTGCGAATGCGGTTCGACAAGCGGTTTCCGTAGCGGTACCAAGACGGGTTGCCGGCTGCTCGCGACGCATCGGTTGCATCGTGAACCACACGGGAGCTCAGCGTCTTCGTGAACTGCTGCAACGCCAATGCGCTGTCTTGCGTGGTCACCAGACTATCTTCAGCGATCGGGCCGATCGTGTCCACAGACTGGTGACGGTGCACAGGCTTCTTCTTCTCCTCCTCTTCCTCCTCGCTGTTCTCAGTCTTGTGAATCATCTCGTAGAACAAACCACCCTTGCGCACCAAATCGTCGTAGCGGCCTTGCTCAGCGACGCGTCCAGCGTTCAGAACCAAAATCAAGTCGGCGTTCAGCGACGTCGACAGACGATGCGTCACGGAGATAATGGTCATGTTCATCTTGCTCGACAGGCGCTCAAGGGTGGCAACAATCGAGGCTTCGGTCTCGGGGTCCAGGGCACTCGTCGCTTCATCCAGCAGCATCAAACTTGGCTTTCTGCACAGCGCGCGAGCCAAACAGATACGCTGGGCTTGACCGCCACTGAGACTGCACGTCGCGTGCTGACCGACGATTGTCTCATAGCCGTCCTTCAGCTCCGAGATGAAGTGGCATTCGGCCAAACGAGCAGCTTCTTCGCAGTCCGCGTTCGACGCCCCTCCGTTGCCGTAGCGGATGTTGTCGTAGATAGTACCGTTCAAAATACCACCGTCTTGGAACACGACT
The DNA here is from genome assembly GCA_023337805.1 of Globisporangium barbulae. Classification (NCBI taxonomy): domain Eukaryota; phylum Oomycota; class Peronosporomycetes; order Pythiales; family Pythiaceae; genus Globisporangium; species Globisporangium barbulae. The sequence goes on from JAADXK010000306.1 coordinate 25,426, forward strand.
GCAGTCTGGTCCATGAACGACTTTTTCGAGAAGTTGAAGATGTCGTGTCCATCCAGACGAATGCAGCCGCCGTCGGCTTCCTGGAACTGCATCAAACACGCCAACAGTGTACTCTTACCACACCCAGATGGGCCAACCACACAGGTGTAAGCGCCACGCGGAATGGTGGCAGAGAGTTCGTTCAGGATGTACTTCTCGGATGACTTGTCGTACTTGAACACTAGCTTCTCGACGCGAAGATCAGTCTCCATCTTTGGAAGCGCTGGCAAGTCCTTGTCTCCTTCGTCGTCGCCTCCAGTAGCACCGAGACCCAAGATAATGTCGTCAATACGTTGCAAGCTGCTGGCATTACCAATGGCGACACGCATGAAGCCACCGAGAACAGTCACAGGGTTGGAGACACGACTGAGCAGCGTGATGAAGCCGAAGAAGTCGCCCGAGGAAATCTCTCCGCGCCACACCTTCATCGACAGAGACGCAGTCATGATCGCGGTGAAGATGTACATCGCCGACTCAATGTAAATCTGCACCACACTCGACCAGAAGTCCTTCGAGAACTGGTTCTTGCGCAACGCATTGCACGTTTTGGCAAAACGGGCAAGCAGAGGCTCTTGGATCGCGTACGCACGGACAACCTTCTGACACGCAACGGCGTTCTGGAACTCAGCAGCCACGTACGCATTCTTCGAGCCGAAATCCTTCGAGCGCTGGGCAGCGAAACCTTGTGGTCCACTCGACAGGAAAATGGCCGCGAACGCGAATCCCATTATTCCAATGCTCGGTTCCATGTAAAACGCATAGCCGAATCCAAAAACGACAGATACCAGAGGATTCAGCAGGTTCCAGAACACAGCTTGCCAGAGACCGTTGACACGCGCGATATCACTCGAGAACAAGTTGTTCAAGTCACCTTCCGATCGGTCAGCAAAAAAGTTGGTGCCTTGGTGCAGGATGATGTCCAGCAGCTTGCCCTGCATCAGCTCGGTCGCCTTAGAAATCATCTTCGACTGGAAGTAGCCGACAGCGTAGTTGCCAATCACGAATGGCACACATAGGCCCAGGATACCCATGATGCCGATCTTGAGTGAAGTCTCGTCCATCTTACCAGAGTCAACGCTGTCGAAGGCGTCGGACAACTTGGACGTGAACCACGCCATCGCTGGACTGATCGCTGCATTCATGCAGACAACCAGAAAGCAGAACACGAGATCTGCGCTTTGGTTCGACCAGTGCCACAGCGTACTGCGCACCACATCGAAAATGCCGTACGCCAACTGCGAGGACGAGGCATCGATGTCTCGCAAGTGCGCCAGAAACTCCGTCGCCGACAGGTTGTGCGGACGATAGTGCAGTGCCCGTTCAAGAAAGTTCATGAGCTCGTCTCGCGTCATGTCGCCTTCATCGCGACCGCAGATAATCACGAGGTCGGTCTCCATCATCTCGATCGCCAGCGCCGAGATACCTGGGATACGCGCGAGCGACGCACGGAGAGACTCGATCGACACACGGATGTGGTCGCCGTTTGTGCGGAACTTGTGGAGCTTCTTGGAAAAAGTACGCGCGCGCGGCTTCAGGATCAGTCGGAGCGCCACGAGCCCCAGGTAGCCGAGAGAGAGCCAGTACTCGCGCTCGGACATGACCCAGCGGCAACCGAGGAGGCCGACCATGCCGATCAGACACACGAGGTCGGCAATGTTCGAGTGCGAGCGGAAGAGCGCGAGGCGCATGCCGAGGAGACGGATGACCATGTCGATGAAGTAGCAGAGCATGAGTCCGGACGAAAACATGCGCGAGCTCTTGGCGGCGAGCTCTGTGCTGAAGTTCTTCCTGGGCGCGAACGAGACCGCGAGCACCTGCACGAAGAAGTCGAGGAAGAGCGCAAAGGTCTCCGAGTAGTGCCACTTGCGCGAGTCAATCACGCGCAGGAAGAAGAGGCGGTTGCCCGTGCCGGGCGAGCCGCTGCCGCCGGCCGCGCCCTTGATCGCGCGCGGGTCCGAGGCCTCGGTGAGCGGCCCGCCGATCTTGACGAAGCCGTCATTCTGCACGCGCTCGAAGTCCGTGTTCTCGCTGCTCATGAGGCTGTGCTCCGGGTGGTCGATCGGGCTCTTGTCGTGCAGACTCTTGGCGTGCTGGAACGCCGTGGATTTTTTTCTCATCAAGAAGCAGCAGCACCGCGAACTCCTGTCGTCGTCCCTGCCGCCCGCCTGCGAGTGTCTCGTAGTAAAGGGCTGCTTCTCTCCTGGTGGCGTCTGGCCCTGCAATGAGAACGAGCGTGGACGACAACGGAACGGAAAGCTGCTGCACGACGGGTCGCGTGAACCATCACTCCTGATACGACATACTGAAAGCAAGTGAGAAATGCTAAGCAGCTGGACGACCGCGGGGAAAGGGGAAGGAAACTGCCTAGATCCATACGGGAGAAAGAAGCAGACGAGCCATGTGAGCTGGCTTCTTTTTTAAGGTGATCAGCCTCCATATCACAATATAAAGGTTTTGAATTATTAGGAGATTTATTTATTATAAAAACAGCAATATATACAGGTTACTGAAGCCTTCATAAGCACAATTGAAAGGTAAATAGTATACAATCCAAGAGTAAAACTCATAAAAATAAAGGTAAATTGTAATATAAAGGTTAACTATAATATAAAGAGGCGAACTGTTTTAAGATGAATTTAGGAAAGATGAAATTTATAAAAGTAAGTTAAAATATCAAAATATCAAAATATACGATCTCACCCAAAGATCCTTTTTCCTTACCTAAAGTGGCTGCCAGACAGGATAGACCTCCATTCAGAAACCGGCCACGCTTTTTCAGCTCACTAGTGTGACGAGCCATCCTCATTTAGAAACCAGACAATTTTGAAGAGCGGATGTGATGAAAGCAGATGTGTTCTGGTCGCTCGCCCCAAAGGCGAAGTAAGCAAGGTGCTGACTTCTTGCCACATGCCATTTCCATGTCATGGGTCTGCGCATGGCTCAGTGAGATCAGCGCATGTGCTGTGACTATTGTCGAAGCACCAGGAGAGATAAATCACCAGACAAGTCGGCAACGATGCAAAGAGATGGATGGGGTCGAATCGTCATAGAGCCATCAATCGCCGCAATATCCAGCCGAGAACATGACCATAATCAGTCGCATGACACCGAAAGCAGAAGCCGAAGCAACAAGATCCAGTTCGCAGGATATCGTGGATTCGCTTTCTGCTGTATAGCGAAGCGAGCGAAGAGGTTACCTGCAGTTTGCGCGGAAGCATAGACAATCGTCTTTCGAGGTGCGCAGTGCAGCGACTCGCGCTCGCGTCCTTCTCGTCGTCCTAAGGGACACAACGTCTTGTCGGACGGACTGGATTATTGTCCAGTATCGATCGCATCCAATCGAGATTGGCAGTCAGTTTTCGAGCCCTGGTTTCGACTTGGTATTGGTATCAAAAGTGTCAAAACTTTACGACGTTGATACCAAAAGTCGCTCAGACGCGGCCACCATCTTAGAGCATCTAAGCGGAAGAAGAAGGCGAAAAGCAGCGGCATTGAAGTCTATGAACGCAGGCGTGATGTTCTGCAGCAGCTGAGTCTTCGGGGGCTCAAAGTCTCTTGTGGACACGCACAAATGACCAAACGTACATCACGTGGGATTCACGCATACGAGGGTAAACTACTATTAATCGGAATGGAGGAGCGATGACGTCAAATACACTTGAGCTGCTGCTGCTGCTGCTGACTCTGCCTTTGTCACGACGCCCCAGTTGCTCAGGCTACGGAATGCCGCGAGCTCGTCCACTTCGGTCGGATACACGACGGCCGTCCGCTTGATCTTTAGGATCTCCTCAGTCAAA
>JAADXK010000307.1:0-29215 GCA_023337805.1 Globisporangium barbulae
CAATTTGACAACTTCCTGCTGAGTGGATTTGATAGCGAGCGAACCTGCATATCTTTATACCTCTATCGTGTACATACCTCTATATTTCAATGTTTTTTCCCACATTTTTTGGAGCTCAATATTGGGAACGTTGCCTGTAGTCAAAATTCGGCCAAAAAGGGCTAGGTTAAAAAATATTAGTTGAGCGTAGACCCGTCCTTTTAGAAATAAGAGTTGAAATGCACAAATTAGCCGAAATTGTGAAAGCGCAATGGACTCAGTTTCATCAGTATGGAATCAGTATTTCTCCGACCTGACTCAGAGTGCATTTTCCGCCGAGCCAAGTGGCGCGTGTGTTTGCAAAGGTAGCAAAAAGGAAGCATGGTCGACATCCAGCAGCTCGGTGCGTGGCTGTCTCTGTGTAGCTACACACCTGCTGCACCTCTCCACAACGGATGCGCTTACTGTCTTCGTACTCTTGACCTACGTGCTAATGTGTGTACGCGTCGCTCTCTCTCCCTCTCTCTCGTTGTGCAGACAAGGCGCCGGGCGAAGGGCTGCACGAGTTTGGCGCGCTCAACACGCTGCTCTTCGTACGTGGCGCTCTGTATCGCTGGCTGGAAGGCGCTTTGCTCTACTACATGACAGCCGATACTAGTGACTCTACTGCTGTCTGCTCGACCGTTTGCCTATGACAGGTGATCATTCTGGGGCTATGCATCGTGTGCGCGTACCTGATCAAGGAGTACCGCTTTTACTACCTCCCCGAGTCCGGCGCTGCGATGCTCGTGGGGCTCATCGTTGGCATCTGGTGCGAAACTGGCCTGTGTGTTCATGAGCTAGCTGTGCGTGTGTGTTGTCTTTGACAGTCTGTGTCTCTGTGCGTATTTGTGGCGTTCATGCATCCATTAGCGCTCGCCTCTTCTTCCCGAGTCGGAAGGAAATGGAGTTTCTACGCTTCAATGTGAGTCCCTCTGCCGCATCCTTCGATCAATCGACGTGTCGTTATTGTAAATGCAGGCCCGTTAACGCGCTGTGTGTCGAATGTTCTGCTAGAAATTGATGTTTTACTTCCTGCTGCTGCCGCCGATCATCTTTGAAGCTGGGTATTCGCTGCATCGGGTACCGACCGAATTGCTCATTAAGCCATGACGTCTCACCACGCATTCGCTAGTTTTAGCTGACTTGTCTTTACTCGATCTCCATGTGTGTATGTGTCTACTGGCAGAAACGATTCTTCAACAACTTTAAGTATGTGCTGTAGCTCTTGGCAGAATGTGTCAATGCTCATCCTTGGGCTCTATGAGAAATGCGAACTAACGGATATCAAACTTTGTGACTATGAAATTGCAGCACGATCCTGCTCTTTGCCGTGCTCGGGACAATGGTCTCAACCTTCATCATCGGCTTTCTCACGTTCTACGTTGGCAAGGTACCGTGGTAGCTCCCTCTCACTTTCTGTGTTGGTGTCACTGGTACACAGGCTGTGCCTAGCACCACTTGATTATGACTGTCATGCTGTCGTTAGCTGGGCTGGATCCAAATTGACACGTCGTCGCCACTGGAAGCACTGCTCTTTGGCGCGCTCATCTCGGCAGTCGACCCCGTGGCGACGCTCTCGATCCTGGGCAACCCGGAGCTGAACCTGGACCCGTTGCTCTACAGCATCGTGTTTGGCGAGAGTGTCTTGAACGACGCGGTTGCGATCGTACTCTTCAACACGTTCCTCAAGGTGATTCCTTCTTGCTGTCTACCTGTCTTTAGCTGGTTGTGTGTGACTACTGATTATGACAATTTCCCACGTGCCGTGCCTAGTTTGAAGAATCTGGGAGCGAGTTCACGTACGGCGCCGTGGCGTCGCTGATGGTCGAGTTTGTGTTCATCTCACTTGGATCCGTGGCCTGTGGCGTTGTGATTGGGTACGTTCCGTGATAGCCCACTCGTGTATGAGCGGAATGAGAGCAGTCGTGTTGCTCTGACCTTGTTGTCGGACACTTTGTCCTAGGCTCGGGTGCTCGTTCATGTGCAAGAACACCAACATCAAGGGCTACCCTGCGTACGAGATCACGCTGCTGTTCCTGTTCGCCTACGGTTCGTACGCGCTCGCGGAGGTGATGAAGCTCTCGGGGATCATGTCACTCTTCTTCTGCGGGATCACCATGGCGCACTACAACTCGTACAACCTGTCCAAGCCGTCGCAAGTTACGGCGGAGCACATCTTCAAGAGCTTCGCGCTTGTGGCCGAGTTCTTCGTGTTCCTGTACATGGGCATGGGCGTCTGTGCAGGCCAGTTCGGCCGCTGGGACATCAAGTTCATCGTGCTTGCGATCATCTTCTGCCTCGTTGCGCGGCTCTTCAACACGTTCCCATTCAGCTGGATTGCGAACTTGGGGTACGTGTCTTGTGTGCCAAGTGTGTCGTGGTTATTGAGCGGGCTTTGTAACCAGTTATGTTATCCCATCATGTATACTTTGTCATAGACGAACAACCAAGATCCCGATGAAAATGCAGATCGTGCTGTGGTTTGCTGGTCTGCGAGGAGCCATCGCGTTCGCGCTTTCCCAGTGAGCAATGCTGATTTTTGTCGATTCTGCTAGGGAATCTATGCTCTAAGCAGTCTCCATATCAAATTTGCGATTCGTCTACTGCAGAAACATGCCTGGCCCGAACCAAGACCTCTACATCACCACCACCCTCTCAGGTACTACCATGTTGCTGTCATTCGAGTGCTTCTCTCATGCCACAGTGACTCAACTTGTGTGTCTGAGGCTTGTTGATGCAGTGGTGATCTTCACGACTGTCATCTGCGGCGGACTCACGGAGCCTCTTCTCAAGTACACCAAGCTGAAGGTACTTGGACTCACTCTTATATAATGCCAGTGGCTTAGGCCTCGGACCACGCTGAAGTAATAACACTGTGCTGCTCGTATGCTTCTAGCGCGATCGCGAGGCGACTTCGATCGATGGTCACAACGAGGACGAAGATGAGGAATTCGGATTGCTGGGCGAAGCGGTACGCTAAAGATTTGGTATTGCTTGTGATGGAAAATGAAATCGTGGGTCTGACTTCGAGCTGGTTCTCCTTTTGTATCGCTGTTTAGGACTTGGACAACCATGGCATCAACCGAGGAGATCCAGAAGGTGACGACCACAGCGACGGTGGGCCTCGACTTGTCCGACGCAACGTCACAGCGACGAGCGACTTGCACTCGTTTTGGGGCAATGTACGTGGCGCTTTGGACATGGAAAAGTGAGCTGGTCTGTTGATCTCACATGTTTGCGTTGTGTGGCTGAATGTAATCGATGAAGGTGGACGAAAAATACTTCAAGCCTGTGTTTGGTGGATCGAGTCGCTACAATGTGAGACACGGGTCGACATCTGCCCGAGACAAGCGTCAGACTGTCGACGCCCACTGAGCAAAACTGCTGCAGCCACCAGGACCTGAGAGAGAAAACTGTACTTGCGATCACCCAGCGTTTGATGTTGTGCTCCTTTGGATCAGGATGCACGAGTGTGATTGTCAACCAGACGCAATGAAAAACCGGTTTATCAGATGAACAACTTTCTATGTGCTGTAGAATGCTAATGTGTGTGATGTTCTATCGTATAAGAGTGAAGAGCAAGTCTGGGTCGTCCTATCCTAGTGCACACTCGTGGGTGACGCTGAGCGCACGTCCAAGTCGTCGTGGGGCGAGAGTGCCTCGTCGCCCTTCGCGCGGTTCTTCTTCTCCTGTTTCTTGCTCGTTCGGCGCTCGCGCTTGTCCGACGACTTGCTCTCCTTGCTCTTGGTCGTGCTGCTTTGTTTCTCGTGCTTCTTGTGCTTGTGAGCTGATGTGTCTTTCTGAGCAGAATCGCTGTTGTTCCCGTTCTTTCGCGACTCTGATGGGCTCTCAGCATCTGAAGCGCGCGAAGAATTCACCGACTGGCGATTCGAGTCGTTTTCTAACTTCTTGGATGCCTTCGGTTTTTTCGCGCGACTGCCTTTCGCTGCTGCCTTGCGAGGGCTTTCGTCCTATTCCAGTCCAAGTTCAAAGGCTCATGTAAGTAAAACCTCTCAAGTGAACCAATGTTATTGACTGGCAGTTGTCTGAACCAAGACTTACCACGTTCTGACAGTGTTCGTCGAAGCAGAAGAACCTCTTCAGGTTCAGATCAGTGTGGTGCTTGAAGAAGTCGACCGCGTTCGTCAATTCGCAGACGCGCGTGACGTACGAGTCGAGCTGCAGGCGGCGTTCTTCGAGGAACGCGTGCTTGAGTACGCCGCCAAAGATCGAGCGCAGCGCGTCGCGACGGTTCTTGACAAAGTCAATCCCAGCCATTTGTGCACCCAGCGAGAGCTTCAAAGCTCTATGAAGACAAGAGAACACAAGTACGACAAGGTCAGCCAGGCACTCAATCAAGGGCTAATCGCTGATTGAGAGTATAACGTACTCGTTGAGCGCGTCAAAGTCGGAGAAACGGTGCCAGACGTCCCACTGCTTGGCGAGTCGGCGCGCCGCCATCTTGCTGAAGAGTTGGCACGAGCACGTGATCAAGTACTCCTACAAGCCAAAGCATCGTCTCAAGGTCAGCCACCATTGTCCGTTCTTAGTAAAGTGGGGCTTCACACTACTCCAAGCTCGTATCGCACCGCGTGTTTGCCTTCGTCGTGGATCCGGAACTTGACGACGCGCGCCTGGAACGAGAACTCATTCTCAGCCTGCAGATTCGTGAACCGCGGCGTGCGCGGGCCGTCCCTGGCGCTCTGCAGCAGCAGCCTCATCCACTCCTTCTTGGCTTCGTCGCTCGCGGCCGCAAAGTAGTGACACTCGTCGCCATTGCTATTGCTATTAGTACTATTGCTGACGTTGTTGCGCACGTAGAAGCAGAAGGGCGTGTCGTCCACGTTCACGCCGTGGTTGGGCTCACCGGGCACGGGCGTCGCGATGTCGGCGCCCACAAGCGACAAGCTCCACTGCACGCAGTACTGCGAGCGGTCCGTGAACGCCACGAGCTTAGCCGAGATCTCGTCGAGCTTGAGGAACACAGTCTGCCAGATCTTCTTGGCGCCCTTGTCGGTCGGTGACACGGCGAGGATGAAGCCCTCCATTAAATCTTGTGACTTTGGGCTATGACTTGGGCTGTGAGTGTAGCGTGCGTGTGGGTGGAGAATTGAAGAGTACGGATGGAGAACGTACGGTGTGAAGGTGCTGCGTGAAGGTGGGAGGCGGATCAGTACGTTGATAAAGAAAGGTACGTTGGCTATTACGAGCTCGTCGTATCCATTGTTCGGAGTTGATGCTGGCAATCTCCTATTAATATGATGCATCAATGGGGTCGGCTTCACGCTGTGCGACTTGCATCACCACTACCGCGACGCGAGCTCGTCTCTGGACTTGTACGCGAACGAAGCCACGTCGAGTCCCAGCGCCTCGACGCCAGCAAGCGGCGTCAGCTGTCGACTCGAGTCAGCAAAGCCCCTCCGAGTGCTGTCAATGAACTCGTCGTTCTCCTCCGCGACAGTGGCAGTTGACGTAAGTTTTATAGATCGAGCACTGGCTTTGGAGAGCAAGCCTCGCGTGGAGGCGTCCATGGCTGCAGTCTACACAGACACAGAGTGTCAAGAATCAGTGTTGACGATGGCCTCGTGAAGCGAATAGCAAGGTGAAAGGCTGGTGGTAGTACCTTGAACGGGAAGCGCGATTTGCGCCTCTCGGAGCTGGCCATGGTGGCTTGGAACGTAGCGCCCAGGCGCTTCTCCAGCAATGGCATCACGAACGCATAAGTCTTCGCATACTCCAGCATGGTCTTCCCCTTGAGGTTCTACATTCAGCACCAAGAACCAAGAGAGTGCGGTTATGATGCTAGCTAGACCCAGTTTCCATTGTTCGCTGGTTGGCCAAGAACGCACCTTGGCGGTCCAGATCTCAGCAAACGCTCTGTGGCCTTCGAGTTTCTCGAGCTCGAGCGTCATGTCCAGTAGCAGAGTCCCATGGCCACAGCGCGCCGCCCAGTGGAACGCCGTGTCCCCATGCGAATCGCGGTGCGAAGCGTCTGCACCATGTTGTAGTAGCAACACGCAAATCTCCTTGTGACCTGCACGCGCAGCCTCGAGCAGCGGCGTTGTCTTGCTAGCCGCAGTGTCAATCGCATCCACTTGCGCACCGGCGTCCAGCAGGAAACGCACAATGGGCTCATCACCGAGCCAAGCAGCACAGTGAAGTAGTGACCGGCCGCCGTCCGAGAGCTCGGGGCTGCGCCGACTCAACAGCCGCTGGGCGCCTTCAACCACGAAAAAGCAGCGCAGGATCTCCAGGTCGTGAACCTTCACGGCGTCCCACACAGTTTTTCCGAAGCCCATGACCGCGCGGCGCGCCCCGCCTCGCAGCATCAGGCGGTGCGCATCGGAATCGACTGACTCTGCTGTTGACTCAAGCTCAGGATGCGGGTTCTGCTGATGCTGGTGCTGGAAGTGGTGATGGAACGAGTGGCTTGAGTGGGGACGTGGCGTCGTGGTGCTGCTGGTGAAGCCGCCGGGTTTGCCTTGGCTACCAGGTCGCTCTCCAGTCGCTGCCTGCTGCTCGTGGCTGCGTTGCTGCGGAGCCATTTCCAGTGACGCGCGACACTCCTCGCTGGGTTTCTGCTGTCGCTGCTGCATGCGCTCGAGGCGCTTGGCCTGAAGCCGTGACTGGAAGACCACGCTTGGCTCGCTCTCTGCTTCAAGATGGCTTGCGCCACTGGTAGTGTCACCACTTGTATGGTTCTCTCCTCGCTGATGAATGCCAGCCGTAGGCTTCTCCTCCATTAGCTCGTCGCCTCAAGCTTACCAACTTCTTCTGCTGTTGAGCGCCGAATCCTGTCGACACAAAGAAATCTGAAGCGACACAAGACCATATGACTCCTCAACATCCGATCGTTTGGGTATTCATAGAGCGAGTGACGGTCTTTATCATTCAACAAGTCTCACTACCAAGACTGATCTTTGAGATGCCGCAGCAACCTACAATGAGTCTGTTACGAATACGGAAGAACTCGGTCAAGTGGTCTGTTGTTATCACAGATAGACAGCAGACATCATAGACCATGACGTCCAGGATCGGCATCTCTAGTGACCACTTGCCATCGCTGTGCTTCAACTCTCAGATCTTTCGTCGGGTGGTTTTCTGGATTTGCAGGTGGTAGAGGCCACTGAAGTGCTGTCCTTCAACGTAGTTCTTGATGACGCCACGGAATGTCGAGAGGTTGTCCGAGACGCCTTGCCAGCGCTGGATCAAGCGCGCCCACTCGTGGACAAGCGCGGCTGCGATCGCAAACACGATGCACTGGTATTCGTGTGAGTTGCTGTTCTCTTGATTCGGGATCCTGTCGAAGCGATCGCGCAGCTCTTGGTCCACAAAGATCGTGCAGGCGTCAACACTTCGGTCGTTCCAGTCGTACAAGTCCAAGCCATTACTGGTCGCGTCTTCGTGGAACTCGATGGCGACGTTGTTGAGCCGCACTCACGCCGTTCCGTTGGCGTGAAGATCCTGCTCAAAAGCGTCGATGCGATAATGCAGCATCAGGTTTGCGATCTCGACTACCTTGTTGAGAAACGGTGGGTACCTAGTGCGCGTGGGCAGCGTCAATGCGAGCGACGTCATCGTGAATGGGTGATAATAAGCAAACACGTGGGGAAGAAAATGAGAGAGCCAAACACGTAGAGCACCAATCTCTATCATAGCAATTCAACTCGTCGCTGCATCCATGGAGCTGCATCCCCTTTTAGCATACCTTGATTTTGTCTATAGGTTTGCACTGTAAGGTTGTTGGTTGCCCAGTTGGAAACCACTCATGACCACGACTCGACAATGTATCGCTTCGTGCGCGCCATGGCTTTCATGAACGCCTCAGCGTTCTTGAGCGGCATGCCGCCAACCGAGCGCAGGATGTCGCGCAGCACTTCGTATACGTCGCTGGGCATGCGCTTCGCCGAGCCAGCGACGTACACGTAGCCGCCGTTCATGAGGAACGCGAAGACTTCGTCCTTGTTCTCCGCGAGCCGCGTCTGCACGTAGATCTTGTGGTTTTGGTCGCGCGAGAACGCCGTGTGGAGCTTCGTGAGGTCGCCAGACGCCACCAGAATCTGCATCTCGGCTCCATATAGAAAGTCCTGAAGCGTAGTCAGCACCATTTCACAGCCGCATGAAGTTAGAATCTCATATGAATAACAAATCAACATTGTCGAGTAGGCTGAGCCACATAACACCCACCTTCTGTTCGTGGCGCGAGCCAAAGTACAGGAATGTCTGTCCCATCGCAGCATCAGCTGCCCCAGTTGCCCGCAATACCTTGCGTTCCTGGATGATCGCGCGCATCGCTGCGAGGCCTGTGCCTGGGCCGATCAGCAGCATGTCGCTCTCTCGACCCGGAGGGTTGAAGAGCCCCGTTTTGAGCCACATGGGCACGCGTTTCTGCTGCTGCTTCTGCAGGTCGAGCGACTTGAAGAAGAGCGAGCAGATGCCCGAGCGGCGTCGCTTGTAGGGCGTCAAGAAGTCCACGATCGCGACGGTCAAGTGCACCTAAAGGGCAACCAAAGAGAGATAGAGTTTAGTCAGTCCGACAATGTTAAGATCCGATACATATGGCAAACCAATTTCCAGTAAAAAACTCACTCGACCAGGATGCAGCAGCGGCGAGGACGAGATTGAGTACGAGCGCGGGCGCAGCACGGGAATCAGCTGCAGCAGGATCGCGAGCGGCACTTTGGCGCTCGGAAAGTCGAGCAGCACCTCCGAGTACGTCTTCTTCTCTCGGATGCAGTAGTCATACAGTAAATCCACGCCCTCGGGCGACGCGAGCTCCTCGAGCTTCTCCTTTTCCTCTCCATTCGTTGCAAAGAGTGAGAGCTTGGCGAAGAAGCTGCGTCGCGGAGTGCCCAGGATGTCCAGGTACTTTGTAAACACGTCGCGCACGGTGGTCGGCGACGGCAGGTCGAACTGCGCCGAGCCATCTGCCGATTTGATCGATATCACGCGATCGCCCATGCTGGAAGTCTCAGCAGCATCAGTACCATCTCTGGCTTCAGAGGCCACGTACCCAAGCATCTCGTCGACGCCCCACGTATTCTCTGGGTACACGTCCGCGATCGCCCCAGCAGTGTACGGTACGCTATCATTGCTGCTGCTGATGTCAAACTCGAGGTGGCGCACGTCCTGGGTCCAGTCTTCAGCTGTCAGTCGGGTATTCACCACCACAGGTGCAAAGTAGATGCCTTGGCCCGCGTTGATCGCCGAGTTTGGCGCTGCGTAGAAGCGCGACTTGTCCTCTCGCGGGTCAAAGCTCCGTGCAGCAGCCACAGTCGCACTATCAGCTTCGTTATCGTGAAACACGACCTGGTACTTTGGCTCGATCGGTCTCGGCGAGTCGTCGATCTTAAAGCCAGCAGGCACCGGGTATCTCGCCAGCACGGCATCCCAGAGCTTGGTCAGCCACGGGTTGAGTGCGCCAAAGTACCCGAACGCGTGCTGGTCGTCGCCGAGCCCGCGCTCGACGATCTCGGTCGCGCCGAGCTGCACGAGCCGCGCCTGCAGCTTGCGCGCGACGGCGTTGTATTTGGCGTAGCTCGAGTCGCCGAGCCCAAAGACCGCGACCTGCACGCCGCGCAGCCACTCGGACGAGAGGTTCTTGCGCAGCAGACTGCGCCACGTCGCGCGCATGTTCTCTGGCGCCTCGCCGTCGCCTGTCGTTGACGTGATAAACACGACGGTCTCGCATCGCGGTAACAGCTGCGCTACTGGGAACGCATCCATGGCGATCACCTGCGTGTCCACAAGGCGGCGCGCGAACGCCAGCTGCTGCACGTACTCGGCCACGTCCTGCGCCGTGCCGGTCTCGCTGCCGTAGAGCACCAGCAGTCGCGGCAACTCTTGTGCAAAGGTGGTGTCTGGTTGTGCATCTACGACAGGAGCAGGAGGAGTAGAAGGGTCGTGGCCGTTCATGGAGAGCGTTGAAGACGACGCCATCGTTATCGCTGATGCGCCTTGCCACTCGGCTGACGCTCTTCGATGGAGCTCTTCGATTTGTGCTGATGCGCAAATGGCGCGTGCCATTGGAACACTGTGACCACCTTAATAGACGCCTGCATTGGATCTTCTATTAAGGTGATAAACAGTATCATGTTAGCGTAACACAATCGTAACGCAACGCACTCAGGAAGTAACCATAACCTCGTATTTCGTTGTGTGTACTTTGTGTGGCGCAAAAGTGTGGGTTGACTGAATCGCTGGATCCTTCTTTTTCGCCCAACACAAAGTGCAAAAAGCAAGCCAAGCCGACGAAGAAGACAAGCTCCGGAAGCATGGACGAGGAGATGAAAGCCCCTGACGCCGCCGCGGTCGCGCCGCCCCCTGCGCCTGCTGCCACTGTGGGCGATGAGAAGCGCTTCGAGATCAAGAAGTGGAACGCCGTCGCGCTCTGGTCCTGGGGTGCGTAGCTGTTTGTTTGGTATATTCTGTTGTCGAACGTGGAAGGCGTTGAGAGGAAAGAGTGGGCGTACTAACCGTATTTGCTTGTTGTGTGTATGTGTGTGCGTATTGTAGACATCGTGGTGGACAACTGCGCGATCTGCAGAAATCACATTATGGACTTATGCATCGAGTGCCAGGCGAACCAGGCGTCGGCGACGAGCGAGGAGTGCACGGTGGCGTGGGGCGTTTGCAGTACGTTTTGCAAAACGCGCGCATGGCGTGATGATCCTATGTGTGTTAAGATGAGTATCTTGCTGACGCGTACGTATTTGTTTATCTATGTGCTTGTGTTGTGTGTGTAGACCACGCGTTCCACTTCCACTGCATCTCGCGATGGTTGAAGACGCGCCAGGTGTGTCCGCTGGACAACCGCGAGTGGGAGTTCCAGAAGTACGGCCGGTAGAGCATGTGAGAGAGAGCAACTGCGTGCGCAATCTTTTTCATATCCAAACCCGTCATCGAAGACGTCAAATAGGAGGAAGAAGGATGCCGATCGCAAAGAAAGCCAATATCTCCGACGGCGTTTCTCTTCAATCCGCGTCTCCATACACAGTCACCAGGAAGAAAAATCACACAAAAGAAATCAAGAGGGTAATGAAAAAGCAATCGCGCCAGCCGAACAAACAACTGCAGCATGTGAGCTCTTTATGTTCTCGCATCTCTCTCGCCGCTGCCACAGAGCCAAGAGCCACACACACATCAACGAACGGAACGAAAAAGACAAACGCGCAATTGAGTGAACCCATTTGCCAAAGTCTTGCTAGACGTGCTACTGGTCTGGATCCTACCGCCCTACCCACTCACTTATCATGCTACTGATGTTATCGTTCTGCTCATGCAGCTCTTGATTCCAGTGAAACGAACCGCCTACGCAAAGTTCAGAAGCGACGGGTCGATCTTCTGTCCCTTGCCGCCTCGACGCTTGCCGCCCTTCTTGGTGGCCGACGCGTCCGATGCTTCCTCCTGCTGTTGCTGCTGGGTCTTGGAGCCGCTGCTGCCGCTGGGGGATCGCTTCAGCACTTGTGGCATCGACGGACCCTTCTTCTTGCGCTGGATAAACTCGGTCGCAAACGCAGACACGCGCGGTGTCGAGCCCAAGTACGCCGCGAGGTACTCGCGGATCTCACCAGGGTCTTCCAGGGACACGCAGTACTCCATTAATGTCAAGTCGTTGCGGCCGCTGATCAGCTGGAACTGCTTGGCAGCCCACGTCATGAACTCGGACGACATGCCCGTATTGCCAAACGCATTCGACACCTTCATGTCCGACGGTCGCTCGCCCCCACCACTGCTGCTGGGCGTCGTGGCCTTTGCGGCGCCAAAGTTCCAGAACGAGGCATCGTCCGGCTTCGGTGGTGTCACACTCGGGGCTTTTGGAGCGCCAGTTGCAGCCTCGGCACCGTTAGTGGCGCGGATCTGCTGGCGGCTCTTGAGCACTGAGACGGGAACTGGACCAAGCGATCGCGAAGCCTTCGGAGCAGGGGCCGCGCCAAGCGTCGTTCCGGCGACGACGTTCACCCAGTGGGAGCTCGCCGAGGTCGTGCCCTGACTTTGCTTAGCACGTTCTTGCGCGAGGCGCTCTTCTTCCGCCAAAATGTCACGCAGAGATTGCTTCTTCGCCACCTGTGAGAGCTGAGCTGTAGCGGCTGGGACGCCCCATGGGCTCCCTCCACTGCTACTGGCGGAAGACGACGGCGCAGACGGTTGAGGTGCAGCCGAGACAGCGTTTGCTGGTGGGCTTGCGAGCGACTGCACGCCAAGCATCATCTTAAGCTGCGCACCCATCTGCTCCAGGTTCGTCACACTCGAGGTCTCCTCCATTTTCTTGCGCATCTCGCGCTGCTCTTCTTGCTGGATCTCTTGGAGAGACTTTGTAGGCGCAGCGGTTGGGTCCACCCAAGCACCACTGATTTTGCCATTATTCTCGACCGTCTTTCCTTTCGACTTTGGTGCCGCAGCAGTCGCGGCAGCGGCCTTCTTCGCGTTATTGTCTCCCTTTGCTGGAGTAGCAGTCTGCTTCTGACTGGCTGCTGGCTGTTGCTTGCTGTTGGCACTCGCTGTGGCTGCT
Organism: Globisporangium barbulae; assembly: GCA_023337805.1. Taxonomy (NCBI): domain Eukaryota; phylum Oomycota; class Peronosporomycetes; order Pythiales; family Pythiaceae; genus Globisporangium; species Globisporangium barbulae. The sequence goes on from JAADXK010000307.1 coordinate 12,533, forward strand.
GGTCGAGGAGGGGACGCTGGCACTTGTTGCTTGTTTGGACTGTTGTTATTCAGAGTGCTGCGTACTTCGTCGGCAGCCTTGCGCTTCTCCTCATTCTGAATCTCGTGCAGCGAAAATGAGTTGTCAGGCTCCGCCGCCTTCGGCTTTCCCCATGGATCAAAAGGGGCTTCAGTCTTCTCTTGTGCCTGCGACTGCAGCGACACATCCGATGGGCTGCTGCTTTGCTGCGCTTGAGTGAACAACGCATCGCCACCACCCAGTACTGGCGCATTCACAGGGTTCTGCCAGAACTCATTCTGCTGTCTCGCACCACCATCGTTCAGGAAAAGCGAGTCTCGAAGTGCTGGATCGTGCGATCCGAGGTTGTGCTGTGCGCGGAATTCTGACTGGAACTGAGGCTGCATGGCGGTGTGGAAACCCTCGGTCGCTGGGACCGCTCGTTCCTGCTGGTCGCCGCCTCCGAAGATACCCAGCGCACTCATGATACCTTCACGCTGCGATCTCTGCCAGGAGCTCTGCTGCTGCAAGAGCATGTGCTGTTGCTGCTGCTGCTGTTGTTGCTGCTGTTGCTGTTGAAGGAGTTGCTGCTGGTACAAGTGACTCTGCTGCTGACGGGCGATTTCAAGGCGCTGCATCTCCATACGGATCTTCTCTTCTTGGTTCAGTTGAAGCATACGCTGGTGCTCTTGCTGTTGCTGCAGTTGCAGCATTTGCTGGCGCTGGTGTTGTTCCTGGCGCTGCTGCTCCTGCTGCAACGCAAATAGTCGTTGGCGCTCATTCTCCGCAGCAACATTTGGACTCGGCTGCGGTGGCGGTGTGGCAAATGGCACCTGTCCATGCAGAAATTGGCTCGCGAGCTGCGTAAACTGACCTTCTTGTCCGAATCGGATCGGGAGGTGCGGCTTGAAGTAGCCTGCCTCGAACCATTCTCGCATCTCGGCTGACTTGAAAGGACCTTGCTGGATGCCTTGAGGATCCAAGTAGAACCACTCGTCACGAACTTCCATGCGCAGCGGCTCCAGTGGCGGCAACGGCTCGGCACCGAAATGCTGCAGCGAAAAGTTCTTTTCTTCGCCGAGCGAGAACTGCTTGGTGTCCAAAAGACCAAATTGGCTCTCGATGCCCGATGACGACGACGCCTGGTTGAACAGAAGCGAGTTTCCGTGGTCTCCCAATGAACCAGCGCCGTCACCACCAATGTCTGTCGGGTCGTCCCACTGAATGTCTTCTTCATCGCTGTCTTCAAACTGCCCAGCGGCAGCTGCAACTTCGAGTTTTTTGTCAAATTCATCTAGGTTTCCGTCGTGCTCCTTCTGCTCACAGCAACATCGCGCAGGTTAGTAAAAGCCACCATACACACACCAACACAAAGAGCAAAATAATGATATTGCATGCTGCCGGCGTACCAGATCCACAACCACAGGTGCATTCAACTCGTCTCGCATCGCATCCATCTCTCGCCGGAACTTCTCAGCAGCCACAGCCATACTCGATAGATCCTAATTCAACAATCATAAGAGTATCAGCCTTGGTGCAATCACTGATGAGATGCAAAGCAAAGGCAACGCACCATTTCATTGCTGTCACTGATTCCGTCACCCGCCACATCATCCCAAATATCGTCCCGCTGCCGAGATGACATCGACGGCTTGACGCCGCGCTGCCAAGTGCCGTCCTCACTCTGCAGCTGATTCTCGTTGTCTCTCTGTGGGAAAAGTCAACGTCACGCAACGAACGAGTTATTGGTGAATGCACACACACAAAAACCAGACAACAACTGAATGAAGGCATCACCGCAACGTACTCTGCCTGTCGCCGGTTTGTCCCATTTCTCATTTTCGTTCCATTTGCCATTCGAGCGGCTTCTGTCGGATTGCTGCTGCCCGTCCGAGCGTCCAGTTTGCTCTCCGCCCGTGGTTGTGCCTCGCCCACGGCCGCGGCCGCGATTGCGGTTCAATTTCCACTGCTCGTAAATCTCTTCATAGTCGAACGGCAACGTGGACACGGGTGGTAACGCAAGTTCCGATGCTACCATGGTGTCGGGGGGAAACTCCGGTGGCGAGGTCGTCGTGAAGTGGAGTGCGAGTAACTCTTCCTTCGAGTAACGCAACACTGTGTGGACCATAAACATTGCAGCAAGCGTTAGCTACAAGAATCACATGTGTACCGTGTCATGATGCAATATTGCAGACTGCATTGCATGACGGCTCACACTCGTTTGCATGCAGCAGCAATGCCAACAAGATCCAATAGATGGATCCAGCACAAAAATAAAGATCTGCAAGCACAAAATGCGCACCTTTGCCTTTGCGTCGGGACGCGTCAGCAGCGCCCTGTGGGTCATAGTGCGCGGCGCTCGCGCTGTCTTTAGGTGTGCCTGCACTCGCAGCAGCACCGCTGCCGTTGTTCGCTGCTGTGACAAACCCCTCGCCGTCCTTCGACCACTGCGGACGGTACGCGGATCCTTCCGACTCTGTTCGTCCCCGCCCTTTCATCGCAAACATCGTGCGCGGACGCAGCGAGATACCGCCGCCGTCTCCTGCTGCGGGTGCAGCGCCAGATGCCGCAGCGGATGATGTCGCCCCGGTCGGCGGCTTGCCGTCAATGCCGGCTTTCGCCCCCGCGGCCGGTGGCGGATCGTCGGAGCCGCCATTGTTGGCGGCCACCATGGCGTGCTTCTTGCGGTGCTTGGCGGTCTTGGTGACGAAATCGTCGTCCATGGTCGTCTTGCTGGTGGTGGTGCTCGTGGCTCTCGTGCTCCGGTCGTCGGTGCGTGCGCGGGCTCGTTTGGCTCGCGTCGCCTGTCTTCAATTCTTTGTGGTGCTTGCTTCCTTTGCTTGGGCGGCTCCCCCTTGTTTACTAAATCAGACACAATAATGGTCTGCTTTAAAAAAAAGTGTTGGACAGTACTTATGACTGACCATGTTGTTTCGCTGAAGTCGTCGATTGACGAAAAATGATGCAAAATCGATAGGCACATAGTGAATCCAAGTGAATCATCTAATGTTGAGCACTATACTTCGAACTTACAACAACTGACACAGCTGCTTGCTTTGAAAAAGTGGTGAACCGCACAGTTCCGGTTTAAATGAACCTCGGTTATAAATGTAAAACTGACAGATATAGCAGTAAAGATGCAAAAGTTTATCAAATCAAGGTGAAAAGCGTTAGTCGTGCTGGGTCGCGCTTCCTATAACTGCACCTTGTTCTGTAAAATGAAGCTGAACTTGAAGATTGCCACCTTGGAGGTTGCACTAAACGACAAGAGAACACCAATGTTGTATCCATCATGACAGAATGCGCCGTGCGTGTGAGTTGAACTTGGCGTCAATGCTTCTTCCCATTCATCACCTTCGCATCATTACGATACGCATGCCACTCCAATAAATAAAATAAACTACATCACACCACCACCAGCTCTCCTCCGTCACGACATGGGGACAGAACTTCGGGTGGGCCTCTACTGTACACACTCACTCTCGCCTTCTCTGTGCACCCGCTCACAAGATGACGCGCTCACATGATGACGCAGCGCATGCGGCGGCCCACGCGGCCCTCAGCGCGGCCAATATCCGGCCGCAGCCGCAGCGCCTCCTCGTAGATCAAGTTCGCGCGCCGGCGCCTTCGCCACCAGTGCTGCAGCAGCACCACGGCCTTGTGGTCGATGCGGTCCTGCTCTTCCAACGGAACAGAGCCCGGCCCGTACATCGTGAGCAGCCCGACGCCCGCCGGATCGAATACGCGCGGCTTGCGCACGATCACCTTCGTCATCGTGCGCTCCTCGGCCGCGTCGAACGAGTCCACCTCCTCGATCACGGCGCGCTGAAAGCCGATCAGGTCTTCGTCGAACGCCTTGCGCTTGCTCTCCGGTACGATCGGCGACAAGAACGCACCAATGATGCCCGTAGCGCCGGCGACGATCTCATAACTTGCGCTGATCGTGTTCATTGCCAGCGACCGCACACCGAGGTACGTACCGCTGATGAGCTCCACGGGACTACCGGACGCGAGGCCTCGCGCTGGTAAGCGCACAAGCTCAATAAGACCGTGGCCCAGGCGATAGACGATCCGGAACGGGTTCGCGTACACCGAGACCGTGTGCAGTCCGCTGAGCACGAGGATCACCGCTTGCTGCTGGTACCGCCGCGTCACCTTCTCGATCACGCTCGCCTTCGGCTCGTACAGGTGGTTGAACGTCAGCTTCGTCAGGTACAGCCGAAAGTCCTTCACGTTTGACTCCGGCAGGTACACTGCGAGGCGCCGTCCCGATGGACCAAGCGTCTTGATGTGGCGCCCGCCGTTGAGCTCCATGCTGAACTTGATGCGAATCGACTCGATGTTGAGCTCTTCGATATAGATCCCGTCCGTCATAACCGCTCCGTTCTCGTCACCGTTGCCGTTTGCACCGCCACCAGCAGCATTGCTAGCTGACCCAGAGCCACTACCAGCGTAGTCCAGGTTCGTGTTCACGATCTCTTCGAAAGTGTGCTGGCTCGTGAGCCCCTCGAGTCCCTGGAAAACGCTGATGAGGTTCACAACAAACTTCTCGTCGGTTGAGATCTCCACTTCCTGCATGATGAGCTCAATGAGCTCGTAATGCACCACTTCACCCGCATTGCAGTTCGAGTTCCAGAGCATGCGGAACTGCACGACGCTCAGGTTCGTTGTATCGAGCTGCTCAAAGATGCCACGGTACCGGTAGTTCATCGCATTGCGCCAGCGGTCTCGCAGTCGCACGGAGACGCCCTCCTTCACTTGATGAACCTTCGGACCCAGCACGACTTCGGCGTCCATCTGGTTGTCCATCTGCAGGTTCCCGAGCGAGAAGATGATCTCGCTGCTACCTCCAACGCACGAATACAAAAGCCCCAGGCGCTGCATCGAGAGGTACGCGACTTCGACCATGCTCGAGTTGGCATTGTGGAGGAACGACACGCCAATGCTCGGAATCGACAGCCCGACGTTCAAGATGTTCGTCGGGTCAATATGTTCGCGCACCGACGTTCGGAACTTCAATGCAACTTGCACTTCGCCGATAATGTCGCCAGTCTCCGGATGCCGCATCTCCCACCAGTGTCCCTCTCGTCTTCCCAGTGATCGCTTCGCCTGTTCGCCATTATTGTAAGACCACGCGAGAGACCGCTTCGTACCGACGCCAAATCGTGACCACGCCTTCTTTGGAATTCGGATCTCGACGATTCCCGAACTCTGCTTCAGGTCTCCATCTCGATACGCGTCATCCTCCGACATCTCCGAAGACGCATACGAATGGCTCACACGCTCAACGTCGCTCAAATGCAATGGGTCGTTCGTAACCTCATCTGCATTGTCGTAGAAGACAGCGCGTCGCGTCAGGAGGGCACCGCTATCTGACGTCTTAGCTCGAGTGGACGGCGAACCCAGCGGTGTCTGGATCATCTCGAACGGTCCCGACTCCTCTCTTCCCATAGGACTTCCTGGAAGCGCGATGTCATTCTGAAGCGGACCGCCGTCAAAGAGCGCATCGTCGCCGATCTCAATCGATTCTGCCGCCATCTCGCGCGCCAATAAGTCGGAATCCTTTTGATTCTCATAGAAGTTCAGCAGCAGCTTCTTCGGGCGTGACGTGCACGCAAACTCCATGTCCGAGTCAAAGCGGTAAACGTGTGCAGTCTTCACTTCCTTCGACTCGACGACAAATGACTAAGAGACACACACATACACACAAAGGTTAGTCTACACACAATCACGGTAGCAAAGCAAAACGGTTCACAAACTCACCGCTTGGTTATCTGTCTCGATGAGAAACTCAGCCGATGAGTCCTGCTTCAGCGAGATATCATTCTTCAGGCGCGCCGCAATGACCTTGACTTCCAGGATGTAACTCGGCGGCATGTTGATGCTGTGGTCGCGGAACACGAGCACGCGAGAAGATCGCTCAACGATGATTTCAGCAGAGATGCTCTTCAGCTCTTTGCCAAGCAGCCAGAACTTCAGCCCGTGCGTTCCTTTCTCTCGATCTAAATTCGCGAAATCGTACACCCGGGAGAACGGCGATGCAGAATGGTGCTGACCAGCAGCGACAGCTCGACACGACACGCGTCTGGCGCCGTCGGGCTTCACCCATGCGAACGGGACGTACTCCATGCTTCGAATGACTGTCATCTCGTCCGAATAGTTCTCCTGACTCACCAACAGATCCGAACTCGACTCGTTGCAAATCAAGTACATCGGCGGATCATCGCGCATGAGCGTCACGACCATTGTAGCACCCACAGTGGTGATGCGCACGCGCACACGGTGCATGTCGAAGTTGCTGCGCACAAAGCCACCGCGGTCGTATCCGTCGCTCGTCGATCCCTTCCACGTCGGCGCCACCACTCCCTTCAGCTTCAGCGGGAACTCGTTCTCTTCGACGACTGAGAACGGTCCACTCCATTCAGCGCCGCCATGGTTCATGCGGATGTACACCTCTCGGTTCGCACTTTTTGCCGATGCGTCAAAGTCAAAGTGGTTCGTACTCGGCTCGCCGCCTTTCGATGATGTCGGGAGCTCGACGACGCGGTCATTGTCTTTCCCGTTCTGCGAGATCTTGAACGCCGCGTTCGTCTTGTTCACAAACACAAAACGAGACGTGACCACGACCTGCGTGGTCCGGTGGAACTGCCCCATGGGGCGTTGAATAGAGATACCAATCTCGTTCCTTGTCTTCGGACCCAGCTTGCTACCGAACTTGAGCGTGATCGGCGCCTGGATACCGACGACAGTCGAGTGGATCTTCTCAGACCAGCGAGAAACCTCGTGATCGATGATCGTGCTCATCTCGAACGCTTGACCGGGGCAGTCCATCAGTCGTGGCACAGGTCGCTGAGGTACGAGCTGGGGTGCATGCAACACCAGCGGACTGATCTCGTCTGCGCATCGGAAGAGCATCGTCTGAACGTGCGACTGGTTATAGATCCACAGCGAGCAGTAGAGCACAATGCGCGGACTCCCATCGTCAGCAGCCGTGAAGTCTAAGCGCGAAATCACCTTCTTCGACTCCGTGTCTTCGTACTGGAACACCACATCCGAGCTCTGGAGCGACGGGATGAACTCGACAATCGGATCCCATTGACCAGTCGCCCCCAGCATCGACTTGACTCGCCGATCCATCCCTTCTCGGAAGACGCAATCCCCGAGGTTGATCGGCCGCGTCCAAATCGAATCCATCTCTGGCAGTCGAAGCAGCAGCTGAGCGTTCTTTCGAAACTCGTGCAAATGAACCTCTTCGCCTGGGGAGAGCGATCCGGATCGCAATACAGTCTCGGAGCTTCCGTGCGCCACGATTCTGTATTGGACTCGAATTGGAAGCGTGTTCTCAAATACCAAGCACGAGTGCAGGCAAATCTGGTGCTTTGTGGCGTAGGTCTGCATCTCTCCTCCATCCTGAGCAGCGTTGCCGCGCGTGATCACGTTCTGATGGTCTTCTCGGTACACTTTGCGCATGAACGACATGATGTTCACGTAAAAGCAGTAGCCAGACACACGTCCATCTTCCGGCTCGAGCGTCATGATCGACGACCCCGCTGCCAACTGGTTCAGATCAGCGATCACAGTCGGCTTGCAGCCTTCGACCTTGATGATAACAGAATGCTTGTCGTCTCCAAACATGGCGCTCAAAGGGACAGAGATCTTGCTGTCGGTCACGAGCGTCATCGTCTTCTCCGGAGTTTGGATCATTCCACTCTGTAAAATTGTCATGTAAAATATGCAGGTGTTAGTCCTCAAGCAAAACTTCCGCATCACAAGGACATCCTAGACGCGTCAACATTACCTCGCCAGGCTTCAAGTCCGTCCGCAAGGTCCAGAACTCCATGTCAATGTTGGTGTCTACAGAAACCAACACAGATATGAACAGTTAGTCATCGTAAACAACATCCCCAAATTATAGATCGGGTATCCTTACCATTCTTCAGCTGCACAGAAGAACTGAGCAACAGCACACGTCGAGATTCGTCGCGCTGTGCGACCTTCACTTCCGCGAGAACCTTGTCGCCCTGGATGAGGAACTTGCCAGCTCGTCGAAGAGGACACAACAGACTGCTCCGCGTCGATCCGATCATCACTTCGAGCGCCAGTGGCGGGATATAGCTCCCGCGCAGCCCTTCAGACAGCACCACGTTGTCCTTCGCGTTCCCGCTCAGCGCCTGCTGCTTCTTCAACATCTTGGCTTTCACATCCTTCGGTGCAACGATTTTGAGCGGATCAAAGACGAGGAACTGGCCGTCTTTCACCTGCTCGGGCTCGTTCAGTCTCTCGTAGCGGGTATCTTTTGCATTGCGCACGAAATCCAACGCGAGAAAGATCTCACCCGTCGCGTTGCCGCGAACGTCGTGAAGGCGATACCAGCGACTCAGCTTTGTCCCCATTGAGCCCATGACACTGCCCGCAAGGTTGATCTCGACCGTCCCAATCGAGAACCACTTCTCTTTCGCAACAGACGAGCTCTCGTCTCTGCCCAAAGGCAGTCTCACTCCAGGCGGCTGCGACATTGGCGCAAAGTCCTCCGAGTCGTCGGCGTCTTCATCAACTTCAACGTACTTGTTTGTCACGTGGTCGAAGACGAAGTTCCGCTTGCCTTTGTCCGTTGACAAAACATCGATGCGCAGAATAGGCGTGACGCCTGACTGAGCACCACCGTACGGAAGCGAGAACTTGTGACGAAGATTTTCCAGTGTCTGCGCTTCACGAGGGTGCCACCACGGCAGCAGCATCACCTCCACTCGCACGTCATGGAAGCGAGAGTATCCTGGAAAGTTCCAGCCATCGCGCACTTCAACGTGCAACGTTCCCGCATGCGAGGTGTTCAGATTTGCGAGACGAATCGGAACACCGAGGTTGTTGAGCACGCACACGCGACCGTCCTCTTTCTTGGCTTCTCCGTCGGCGGCGACAGCAGCTGGCGTGCGCTTCTCGACGTAGAACACCTGTCTGCGACGATTCTTGGCCACGCTGCTCAGCAATCGCACTAGTGCGTCCGTAAAGTTCACGTTCAGTCGCTGCATGGCGCTGATCTCCATGGACGTCCCCGTGCCGCCTTCCTCGTTTCTCACCTTGGCGTACGCTCGCCAGGGCTCAATAAACGGCTCCCAGTCAGCAAGTGCAGTGTTGTAGTAGCGCGCTGAGATTTCGAGACTTGCATCCAGGACGTAGTCGAATGTGAACTCACTCCTCGTCAGACCCTGCAGCTTCATGTCGCTCAGCGCAAAGTTCATCACGGGGATGTACGTGTCCAGCGCGACGACCGAGAGGCTTCGCTTGATCACTTCAAACACCACCGAGTAGCACGACATCGTAATGCGGTCGTGGATGCGACCGATGCGCAAGCGAGTGCGGAAGAGCGTTCGATGCCGCACCTGCTTGTCGTTGCTATCTGGCAAAATCGCGAAATACGCCTGGTAGTTCAGCAGCGGCGTGAACGACGACGCAGTGGACCGCGGTCTCGGTCGGTCGGTCTCGTTGGAGATGAAGTTGTTCAGGCCGGCAGACGTCGCGGTCGAAATTCGGCTTCGATTCGTCGGCGATCCATTATACGTTCCTCGACCAATGCCGCCACTGTTGCCGAAGCCACCACTGTTGCCGAAGCCTGAGTACATTGGTCGGAGATCCATAAGGTCGTTGTCGTTGAACGTGAACTGCATCGACTGCATGCGCTCGGTGGGAAAATACTCGGTCATTCGCGTGCTGTTCCCTGATTCGAAATCGGCAGGCGAGGCGAACTTAGTGTCGTCCTTCTCTTCGTCAGCATTGCTATCGATCTTCGCCACCATGTCATCAAGATGCACGCCCTCTGCTGGTTCGTCACTTTGTGTCAGCGCTTCCAGCAGTGCGAAGAGCAGCTCAAGCCGTCGATCTGCCTCCAATTTCACTTGTCCAAGTGAGATTACGACGGACCGGTGACAGTTTGGCCGTCGTCCAGACTCGTCAGCACACAATTCGCACTCGAGCGGGACGTCCGTTGTCATCTTGTGAAGCCGGAGATCGTACGCGCACCAGAATTTGTCGACCTGCGCCAAGCGAAGCGCGACTTCGTCCGTGAGCACGAAGAGCGCAGTTGGACCCAGATGCATTTTCAGGTTCTCCATCGACGTGTCCGCGCGATAGGAGAATGAGCTCTTCTCGATCGACAGCTTTGCAACACAATGCGAGTCTTCGACATAGGCTTCCAGCATCGGGGCGCGAATGTGCATTAGGAGCTCCGAGACTTTGTACCACGGCGCTGGGTTCGCTGCTGCCACAGTTGTGGCGTACTCGTCAAAGTCTTCCGATTGGTGGGGGTCTGTCCACAGGATGTCCAGGACATCTACCACTTCAAAGATATGATCCATCAAGATGAGCGGCATCGTCCAACCGGAGATATCGATGTCGATGTGCAAACCCTTCTTGACCACAAAGACATCGGGTGCGGCCGAGGCGCCTCGGTACGTCACGCTCAGCGAAAGAAACTTTCCGCCCTTCATTCGATCTGACCGCAGCTTCGCCGAAGTCAGCACGCCATTCTTCAGGTTCAAAAACTCGTCGCCGATGTGCAGAAAGCCGTGGTTGCTCGCCTTACGATGATCCATTGCGTTTAGGTACTTGACGCCAAGGAAGAGTCGAAATGCGGACTTCTCCGACTCCGACACTCGGTGCACGTCCGTGGAGAAGACCAAATCCGACACGCTGAAAGTGATCCATGACCCGCTTTCTTCGTAAAGCTCGCCTGCCGGACGGTACGAATCCGAGAAGCCGCCGAGCAGGAGCTGTTCCGGCGCAAAATACCTTGCGTTTGGAGCCAGTCGCGCTTTACTATACTCGTCTTCGCCTCGAAACGAAGCGCGTTCAGTGTAGTCGAAGAAGAACGAGTCCGCATACACCGAGTCGTAGTCTTCGTCTTCATTCTCTGCCTCCAGGCTCGCTCGCTTGGCTGCATTGCGCGCGCTGTTCTCGATACATACCTTCCACCTCTCAAGCTCGTCCTGGTCGGTCAAACTCAGCACCTTGACAAGCGTACCCGAGCTTGTCCAGATCTCCAGCAGGCTGCATCGCAAACCAGTGCCAGCAAACGGACCTCCGCGCACATCCGATCGCAGGATCACCTTGCAGCCGACGACTTTGAACTCGTCCAGGAGCTCCGCACCCGAACCATTCTCGTGGACTGAAAATACCGAATCTTCGTCGAGGTGACACCACGAGCGCCGCCAGCGACGGAATGCGAGCGTGTCGTCGCGCGTGAACAGCCAGCCCATCATCTCATCTCCGTGGTAGTACGCCCAACGACTCTTTGCCAGCGCTAGACGAACCATCTTGCGCTTGCGCACGATTGCACCGCGGATAAAGCGCTGCACGACCACAATCGCACGCGTTGCCTTCGCCCAGTCCGGCTGAACCGGAACTGTGTTCTCATTGCTCACCAACTGCTTCAGCAGCGCACGATACGACGGCTGACTCTGGGCACCGCTTGGAGGCTCGACTTTCTTCACAGCACTGACGAAGAATTGAAGATGCTCCATCTTGAGCTCATACGAGTAGCTGGTCGTCACTGCTGCTGTAGCCCTGTCATCCTCCACCATGCTCGTGTTCAGTGAGCTCGTAGGGGCGTAAGACGACGGCGACGCAGACTCCGAGCCCGATGGAATCGTGCTTAGTCCGGTGCCGATACTCGGGTGGACGTAGCTGGTGTACTGCGTCGAGATGCTGCTGGAAAACTCGTACCATTCCTGAACCAGCTTGGTCATCTTCGGCTCGTCAAACACGAGGATCGAGTCGCCAAAGTACAGCGAGACCTTGGAGCCGTACGTGGATACGCGGCCTTTGACTGCGTCGGGGTGCTCGTCATGGAGGTAGTTCATTGCGACCTTGATCGACGGCGCGCGAGGAGTCTCGTCCGTATCCAGACCGTGGTCGACCATACTCGAAGGATTCGTCACGCTCGATGCGATGCAGTTGTTGCCGCTGCGGTCTTCGTACGCCATGTTCTGGATGTAGTAGTCCAGCGCCGAGACCTCGTAAAGATGGTACGCGAACAAGTCGGGACCAAAGCCCTTGATGATGAGCTTGGGATAGTCCAGCATCGCCTCAGCAATCAGCTTCTTCGTCGCTGCGCGCACGAGACGGAACGCGAGTGAGTCTGCAGTCAGCGACACACGAGACACCATGTGCGACGGCGTCACCTCAGCAGCTTTCACCAGCGGGTGGCGGAATGTGAGCACGCGGCTTTCTTCCATCGAGTCAATCCGGAGCTGCAGGTCGGCGCCCGACTTGAACTGGAACTGCGATGCGAGCGGCTTTCCGTCAACTTTGATAAGCAGCAAACCCGGCTTGATCGCTTCTTTCGACGCTGCCAGGCTCTTCTCAACACAGCGCTTTACGACCACGTCACCACCTACGGGTGCAGTCATGTCGAGAATGAGGCCTGTGGGGCCTTTCGGGAACACGATGCTGATCTCGGGGAGCGGGATCCCCATCGCGTCGCCCATCTCATGCAGCAAGCTCGCGAACGGCACGCTCTTCTCGACCACATCTTCCACGATACTCTGGTTTCTCAGCGACATGATGAGCTCGAACGGGAACTGCTGCTCGATGAACGTCGCGCGCACCCATACGTCGCTCTTCTTCAAAGCGTCGAGGTCGTCGCGCTTCATCGCCATGATCTCCTTCCAGAGCAATAAATAATCCTTCGCCACCTGCGCGACCTTCTCGGCGTCCAGCACAGCGTGTCGCTCGTTTGCCTTGAGATGCTCCGAAACCATCACGCGCCACTGCTCGTGGCCGCTGTAGACGTCCACGATCAGGTTCAGCACCGAGAGTTGCTCTTCGTCGAGCGCCATCGAGACCTTCGACAGTTGAAACACCGCGTCGTACCGCGGGTCGTCAGTCTGCGCATGCTGGGTCGCCGTGTTCATCGTGAGCTTGAGCGAGACTGCCATGGGCGCGATCAGAAACCGATGCGTGTGCACGTTCTCCTCAGCGTTCCACCAGTCTCTGCGCGCTGTCTTGGACCCCATCTCCTTCAGCCGTGCGAGAGTCGACGTCATCACCTTTGGATGCACACGCGAGTGGATGAAGTGCAGCGCGTGCGGGTCTACGTACGCCGAGAGCTCGAGCGCGGTGATCAGTTTGAACACCAGATGGCTCTTTTCATGCGCTGGCGCGGGCTTCTCGTCGTCAAAGCCGTCGATGTGCCAGTTGCTCGGTGTTGTAACGGCCGAGAGCGCGCCGAGCGTGATCCCTGCCGCAAACTTCACGCCATGGTCCTGTGTATTGCTGCTGTGACTTGTCGAGCTCGACGTTGAGGACACTGGCGGTGATTGTGATGATGACGAGTTTGACGAGACGCCTCGCGACGGCGTCGGGTACCACGAGCCCTCTATTCGGATGTGCAGGTTACGCACGTCGATCTGCAAGTTGTCGATGAGCTTGGTCATCGTGCGGCCGATCCAGCCGTCTGTGCCAAAGTACCCCTCGCTCTCGTGCGGCACCATGTACTCGGGAACCTGCGGACCCGTCCAGCGGTCGAGCAGGTCCTGCTCCAGGTGCTGCATCTTCTGCTCAATGAGCGCCGCGATCTCCTCCTGCTGCGCGTCCTCGTCGTGCTGCAGCGGCTCCAACACGATGAGCACGTCGACGAACTTGATCTTGGCCGATGCATTGCCGAAGATCGCCGAGATGGGCAAGTCGGCCTCGAACTGCCCGATGAAGCCGCTCTTGAGCCGGAACGGCAGCCACGACGGGATGATGCTCTTCTTGAGCGCCAGGTTCTCGAGCTTCAGGCGCTCAGACGACTTCCAGAGCTTCGCCGACACCTGCACGCTCTGGCTCTCCACATAACGCCCCAGAAAGTAGCAGATCCACGACTTGAGCGGGCCCTCGAGCATCGCCTACGTGGAGAGAATGTAAATGAGTGCGGGCTTGCTTTTTTTCCTCTCTTCTTGGCAGCGTCCGCGCTAAAGGGCGGCGAAGACGACAGCGGAGCGCCTGTAAATGCAGGCACGTACGTATGTGTGTTATATACGCGCAGACCCTCTCGTGTGTCTTGTGTGTGCGCGTGCGGCGGTCGCGCAGGGAAGGAAGCGCTTGTTGCTTGACGCCGCCTGCCTCGTCAAGCGCTTTCTGTCGTTCGATAGATTATTGGAATGTCGCTGCCGCCTTTTTTTCCTATTACAGAATTGCACAGAATTTCAGTCAGTCTTGTTGCTGCTTCGATTTTACGATTCCACACAGCATCATTAATAAGTTTTATCAGCCGCTATTTTCCACCTATTGATGTTGGAATTTGTAAGTGGAGAGAGGAATTTCTGTTATGAGAGTTGTTTAGCTTAAAAGTGATTGACCGACTTGAACTTGATTAAAGTATGATGAGTTCGAATCACCTGAATCTGTCTCATTAGTTATGTGACTGATTTTACATCGATATATAGCCAATAGAAATACGCACAATAGAGTACAGTGGAAGTTTTATAGGGGTTTTGTTAAAAAGGTTCTGTAAGTGAAATGAAGGGCGATGCTCATGGAATATGCTGCATGCACCACATCTTGGCAGCTCAGCAGCCTTGCTAGTTCGTTCGTGCGCTCTTTTAGCGCTATGCGATTCCCATGCGCCACATATTCGCTCATTATGCAACATTATCCTCGCGGAAGCCATCTACTCGCTTACCAAATCCCCAGGAAGCCATCAAATACAAACTCAAATGTTTCACGTGGATTCTCAAAAATGCTGTCGTGTTTGTCTCTATCCGCCACCGCGGTGGTGGTGCCGCACCTGCACGGCGCGCGACTGCACGTCCATGCGCGTGGACTCGGGCGTGAGCACGGGAAGGCTAGCTGCACTCCACTCGCCCGGACTATACGTGGCGTCAAAGTCAAAGCGCACGCGCACGACGTAGCTCTTGGCAAAGTCGAGCCCAAAGAGCACGGTCACAAGCTCCAGCCGGTTGGCGTTCGACCGGCGCACGCGGCCGGGCCAGTTCTTCCATACCTTCATCGCGCGGTCCCTCGCGTACTGCACGTGGTAGGCCAGCACCTTGGGGTGACCCCTCCAGAACACGCGGACTGCCGCCTACATACACAAAAACGCACGTTAGTCGCGTCCTTCTAAGCGAATGCCTCACACTTCAGTAGCACCTTCACTTTACCTTGCTGGGTGACTCGGGCGCGATCTCTAACCGTGGCGGCGCTGGGATGATGCCCAGCCGCAGCTCCATGCGGCCGTGCTCAAAGCCGTCCGCGCGTCGAAAGGGTTTCCGCAGGAAGGCTGTGAACCGCGACGAGTGGCGCGATGCCTTATACTCAAGCTCCGTGATGTCGGTCACGATGGAGCTGTTCTCCGTCGTGCGCGTGCTGTCGGCATCGCCAAAGCTCTCCGAGTGCACCGCGTGGTGGCTGTCGGCGTCGTCATCCTCGTTGCCATTGTCACCTTCGCCACTATCGTCGTCGTCTTCGTGCGGCTCCTCGGGCATCAGGAATGCGTCCAGCGACACTGCCACGCGCGTGTTGCTCTCCAGTAACGACGGCGACGACGCGATGCCAGCGTCACTAGAACCTGTGTACAAGTGCAGCGCTGAGCTCAGACGCCGCCGCGGGAACTTGGTGCGGAAGCGCAGCCGGATGGGCCGCGACGAAATCGTCAGCACGGAGAGCACGTCCGCAAAGTGCAGGTTCACGACCGTGACGTCGTTCACCGAGAGCAGCACGTCGCCTTCCTGTGTTGTATTTAGGAACAATAGACACGCGTAAATGCCATATTCCATCTCAGAAAGTCCCCACAGCCAGCAACACATGTGTAGCCATGTCGCGTACGTGGATCTGATTCGAGAGCTGTGCCACGCCGTTCGCGGACTTGACGATCGTGCGCGTCGCGTGGTCGCCGTTGTCCGAGTCGCCTTGGCTCTTGAGCGTCAGCCCGAGCTTGTCCTCTGTGAACACCACCTGCACGCACACCAGTCCATTTTTAGTCATTTCACGACTGAACATCGCAGCCTGACTGTAGAACAAGACGCCACGCACCTCGTACTCGTAGCCCATGCCGTCGTCGTCGCTATCTTCGCCGCCGCTGCCATCCTCCTCCTCGTCGTCGTCCTCCTCGCCCGTATTCACCATCACGCTGGACGTGGACGACGGGCGGTTCGCGCCGAGAAGCAGCTGCGATGAGGTCGCTGATGGCGGGTAGTACGCGGCCAGGCCCATGGAGCCCGCGCGCAGCCGCGACGCATGCTGGAGCTCCGAGTGGTAGCGCAGGTGCTGCTGCTGTGGGCGCTCCGTCACGACCATGGAGACGTGTCTGTGTGTCGTGGGGAGCTCGTCGTCGTCGAGTGCGCTGCGTCGAAAGTAGCGTAACGCCTTTCACTTGCACATCATCGCTCTTGCTTCTTTCTTCGCACGCTCCTCGCCAGTCGGACTTAAATGAGTATGAATAGTACAAGATGCAGTACAGTATTTACCATCCGAATGAATGTGTACATAACTTTAAGCTTCTAACTTGACTTTTGTATGAGTAAGTCCCATTTCAACGGGACTTGTTGCTCAAGGTTTCTCTAAAATGGAGTTACAGGCATTATTCCCAATAGTCAACACTTTTGAGAGCGCATAACTGATAAAATACGAAAGGTTTGACAAGATATAGAGACATAGAAAATCAAAGGTTTTATTGGGCGAGCTGCTCAACAGAAAGCGGGGCAATGCTCA
>JAADXK010000308.1:0-29158 GCA_023337805.1 Globisporangium barbulae
GAGCTCACTCCAGCGCAGATCCGCGCGACGTTCGCAGTCAACACGCTGGCGCACTTCTGGACGGTGCGCGCGGTGCTGCCGTCCATGAAGCAGGACACCACGCGCAACGCGATGATCGTCTCGATCTCTTCTGTGGTACGTGGCTCTAGGTGGACTGACTTCCAGTCAAGCCCCGTGAACGCGCTCTGTTTTGCTGACGGCGGAATTGTTGTGACGTTGCACGCTTTGTTTTTGAGGCTGTCGCTCGTGCCCAGCGCGGATGTGGTCGACTACAGCGCTAGCAAAGCCGCGGTGAACGCGTTCCACGAAGCCAGTGCGTTGTCAATGTCTGTTTGTCTGCGCCTCGTCTTGTTGCACCACTAACCAACCTCTGCTCTGTGAACACCACTCACTCATAACCACCACGTCCAATAGTGCTGTTGGAGCTTCAACGTGATAAGATCATGCACATCCGCACGCTGCTCGTGTGCCCCACGTCCGTGAACACGGGTATGTTCGAAGGTGTGCTGCAGGGCGACACGTGGTCACAGGCTCGCGCCAGCTCGTGCCGATCATCGAAGTGGAAGAGGCCGTCGAGAGCATCTTCGCTGCGATCGTGGGCGACAAGAAAGTGCTCGTCTACTGCCTGGCCGGCTGGCACGCGTGGGTGTTTCCCTGGATCGCACCACTCACGCGCCTGCTGCCCGTCGACATGTACAATTACTTCGTCTGCGTCGCTGGCGGTCGCGACGGCATGAACGCATTCGTAGGCAGAAAGAAGAACTAGCGATCGCTCGATATGCTTGCAATAGAGAGGTACTAACATTGTTAAAGGCGCGTTTCGTATACCACATTTTCCCGATGGTGTCCTTGCTTCCATTCACTTCTCCATCACTGGCTCGCGTGCGTCTGCTGCTTCTTCTTGATCGCCAAGTAGCGCTCGAACGCAAAGATGCCGTCGGGCGTGAACTCGACGCGGCGCTGCATGATCTCGTCCGCCGTCATCTCGAGCACCTCGTCCACCTCCTCCACCTGCAGCTCGAGCGGGCCGTCGTACGTCGTCTCAAAGAGCGCGCCCCAAACACAGCTGCGCTCGTCGCCGTAGTAGAACATGTCGAGGTGTTGCAGCAACACGCCATGCACGCCCATCTCTTCTTTGGCTTCGCGCACTGCGTTGTGCGCGAACGACTCATCGAACTGTAC
The DNA here is from genome assembly GCA_023337805.1 of Globisporangium barbulae. Classification (NCBI taxonomy): domain Eukaryota; phylum Oomycota; class Peronosporomycetes; order Pythiales; family Pythiaceae; genus Globisporangium; species Globisporangium barbulae. The sequence continues at coordinate 1,183 of JAADXK010000308.1, forward strand.
GACACCCCCGGCCATCGGGTCGAGCATTCCCGGGCAGTAGTCCTTGATCATCGTGCGGCGCTGCACGTAGAATTTACCGCTGTAGGCATTCGATATATGAAGAGTACGGAAAGATTAGTCTGCAGCGAGCTTATGGACTTGACGATAAGCAAACAAAACTGGTGCACCTGTACCTCGAGTTTTTGATGACAATGTACGTGGCTCGATGCGGCAAGTTGAACGCGCGCTGCTCAGTAACGACACAAGACGCAGTAAAGGCAACAACATTGGCTAGCTCACCATCAACTAAGCGTTTGTGCGCACAATGAGCTCAGCCCACACAGAGAACCCTTCCACCACACGCATCTCCTCATCATGCTTCGTACCATCACGGCGCGGTCCGCTTTGCCAATCACATTGTTGTCCTTGTCCACGATGCACACCTGCACTTTCACACACAGACACACACGTAGTTAGCACACTATGCAGGCATGTTCACTTGTCATTAATAGGATCAAGCAGCAGCAGCGCAGTCACATCGTTGTTTCCATACAGACACGCTCCCGCACCTCTTCCGTGGCGCTCAGCGACATCTTCAACCTCGCGCTTTCTCTTTTCAGAAATGAATATCAAGGTGCGGTGTCACCTCGGCGCTTCCAATAGTAGCCTTAGAGGCTACTATTAACACAAGTCCTTCCACAGCAATGCTAAAATAAAGGCTTGTCCGTTTGCTAGGAGATCGCTATTGTAAGGACACGCCATGATTTCGCCTCTATCATTTTTTGTATAAGAACTTGCACCTCAATACAAGCCGTTTAAATTTTACCAATTTATTATAAATTTTAAATCGCTATTGTCAACAGGGTCCAATATTTAGTGGACTGCTGGCAACGGCGATTTAAAATTCATGATAAATTAATAAAATTTAAACGGCAAGTACGCTTTTTAATTTGGCATTCCCCATCAACCGGGCAATAATGGCCGCCATGTTCCCCGAGGCGCTGCTGGCGGCGGACGAGAATGCCATCGCGTACGAGCTCTTCTTCGCCAGTAGCAGCACTTCAGATGCTTATCCTGTTGCAGTAGATGACGCGCAGCAGAAGGCGCTGGTGACGCGCGCATGTGACGAGATGTTGGTGTTCGCGCGCGAGTTCACGCGCGGGTTCATCTGGCAGCGCCACCAGTTCCACCTCGCGGTTCATGCGAGCAGCTCTGTTCAGAGTACTGCCGCCGCTACCGCTGCGAATGGTCGTCTGCTACTTGGCTATTACCTGAGAGGCGAAACACAAGTAGGCGACGAGATCCAGGACGAATGGGTCGTGACTGCGCTGCTCATGGAGATCACGAATAGGTTCCCAGATGTCATCGTGCGCGTGCGCGACAGCGACGGCGAGTTCCTGCTCATCGAGTGTGCCGACGCGCTGCCCGAGTGGGTACATCCAGAGAACAGCGATGGCCGCGTGCTGCTGCGGAATGGCGCACTGCATCTCGTGTCGCCGTCGATAGTACCAGAGGAAGAAGGCGACGATGAAGCACTCAGGCGGAGACAGAGCAAGAAAAAGAAGGCGGCGAAGAAGAGCAGAGCGGACCCATTCGATGACGAGAATGCAGTGCGCTGTATGTGCACTGTGCTCCAGCAGCCACTCGAAACAAAAGCCAGTGACGCTATGCAGCGCGCTCTGATCAGCAAATTGAGCCAAGTGCCGCTCTTTATGAAGGAGAACCGTCACCGAGTGCGCTGTCTGCTGCCAGCGAACGCCGTGCGTGTGCTCACTCAGCGACCCGAGGTGCTCGGTGTCGCAGTGGAGGCGTTCTACTACCGTGAGCCAAAGTTCGCGACGTCCGTGTGCACGAAGATGGAGGTGTTCTCGCCCGTGGAACAGCCGCCGCAGCAGCGCATGGTCGCATTCTCGCGCTGCATGTTCGCACAACTCAAGCAACAGCAGTTCTTTGCGCCCAAGCCGTTCCAAAAGAGCCCGTCGTACCACGACGTGCTCTCATCCGATGCGGAGACTACACAGTCTACAGATCCGGAGGTGCTGGCAGCGGAGATCGGCATGAAGCTCGCATGTGGGCTGGAGATCCTGTACGCAACCGGAGCTGAAGACCAGTTTGGCAAGAGCTGGCGGGAGCTCATCGACGCCGCCTTGCAATCTGACGATGAGCCAAGTGATAGTAGCGTCATAGACGTTGAGCTGCTGGAGGAGAACGACGACTATTCGTGGCTGTATGTGCACCCTGACAGTCTAGAAGAGAAGCTGCGGCAGGTAGAGGGTATGGCCAAGAAGGAGGCGACTGCTGGCGACCTGGACGAAGGCGCGGGTGGCGCCGAGGAGCTCGAGAACATCGCGACGATGTTCAATAACTTTCTGGGCGGCATCTCGGGCATCGACGGCGTCGAGGGCAACGAGCCCATCCAGTTCGATATGAGCGCATTCATGGAAATCCTCAACGGCGCTGGACCGGAAGGCGGAGACGAGAACTCGCAACGCCAGCCACGCTTCTCTGACGGCGGTGAGTATTTCTACGAAGACGATGACGACGATTTTGGTGGCGATGGCTTGAGCGACAAGAACTCGGACAGCGACGACGAAGAGGACGACGCGCGGATGGAGGCGGCGATGGCCGAGATGGACGCCGAGCTCTCGAGTACGCACATGGCTAAGAGCTTTACGCGCTTCGAGCACGTCAGTGATCTTGGAAGCCGGCTGGAAGGTAGCGACGATGAGGCGCTGGACAGCGACCTGGACGACGAGATCACAGCCGGCAAGCCTCTAGACCTGGACTTCAACCTGCTCTCGAACCTGCTCGAGTCGTTCGCGTCTCAGGACGGCCACGCGGGTCCAGTGAGCAACATCCTGAGCGAGCTCAACTTCCCACGGGCGGGTTAGTAACACAAATCACAATGCCTCTTGAGAAAATGGTGATTGCGACTGTTGTTCACAGAATCTTCATACATATGTTGCCATCATCTTGGGAAATAAACAAGAGATCCAGTTCTTCATGATAAAGAACGGGTCCCACACAAATTGTTGTACACACTCACATCACTCGCCCTGCTGCATCCACGCGAGCGAGTGACGGATGCGCTCAAAGTTCTCCTCTGAGCGCTTGAGCCGCGCCTCCATGGTCGAGAGCTCCCTCAGGCAGTTGGCCATGTCCGCGTCCTTGGTTTTCAGCTGTGGCAGCAACAACAGCACAGAAGAACCCAGCTAGAAGGTTAGCGCCGTCCCAACTTAGGCTCATAAAGAAGGAAACCAGAGCCACGCACCGTTTCTTCGAGCTCCTCGTTCGACGCGAGTGCGGCGCGCAGACGCTCTTCCAGGTTAATCACGACGCGCTCCGGGTACATGTGCGGCTGGGACAGCTGGCCTTTCGGGTCATCGTCCGGGAACATGCTGGCATAAGTAAGTACACGACACAGAGAGAGTTATGAGTACATTTGCTCGGGAGTACATCTTTCTCACTCGACTTCATGGAGCAGGCCGAAAATGCATGGGGCTGTTCTATCCGTATCTGTCCTTGACGGGAATTCTACGCCAGCAAAGTCATCAGTAGATAGAGAAACTCCGGAGAGCTCTCGATATCTGGAGGCGAGTGATGGAGCCACGCAAGACGCTCGCTGTAAATCTCAAAGTGCAGCGCCTCGACCACCTTCCCCATAAGAAAAAGTGGAGCTCGCAACCTCCAGTTCACACACACATGCACCACATGCAACATGCAACATGCAAGTACCCGTCTTTCTTCCGAGGCGAATCGTCCGTCTCGGTCCGCTCGCCTGACGCGTGCCGCATGTCCTCCAGCGTCTCGTGGATCCTGATCAGTCTGTTCTCGATGAAAGGCGTGAGCTGGCATTGGTTCGTCTGCTTAAACGCTTCGAGAATCTGGTCCAGGCAGCGGCGCAAAAAGGAAACACATTTGAGCACGGTAATGGCCGCCCTAAACCCGATGATTCTATAACTCTTACCTCATCTTTGAGCTTCGGCGCTTGAGCCAGTGTCTTGCGATGCACGAATAGCTCCGCGTCGGCTGCCACTAGCTGCTCGCGCAGCTCGTTCTTCTCATCTTCGCAGCGCCGCAGCTGCTTCTCAAGTGACTCGATCTTGAGTGTCGCAGCGTCCAGCCTCTGCTCCACTTTCTCCAGGTGGATGACCGTGTCTTGCTGGTGAAGCGACTGGACCTGAGCCACCATCGACATGATGTTCGCTTGTCCCTACAACATGAGTGAAAATGGTGGTAAGTACACCTGCTTGTCAACATTGTGATACGTAAGCATACACACTCTCTACAATGTCCCACCTCTTCCATGCGCTCCGAGTGCTGAAGCAGCTGGATAATCGCTGTCTGCGTCGACACCTCCGACGACAAGAGCTCGCCGCTGCTGCCGCTCTCTTGCGTGTCTGTGAATCGCTTGCGCTTCTTCACATCGCGACTCTGCGAGCTCTGACTCAAATCTGTTGGCTTCAAGTGTCTGCGCGCATCTACAAACATAGAGGTCACCATCAATTTCCTCACCCTGTCAGTACGTCTATCTCAATAACCAGCAGTGCATGTGCACAATACCTGTCATAGTGATTGCTCCATGCGACGAGGATTTTAGCGGTCGTTTCGACGAGAGCGCAGCAGTAGCAGACGCGGCGGGAGTGTACGCCGCCGCGAGAGCTTTCACTGTCTGGTTCGTGATGTCAGTCAGCACTGACGGTCCCTCGTTTCGAGAGGGCAGTCGATTCTGTTGAGATTGCTGGGACTGGGACTGCGATGAGGACTGCGAGTACCCACACTGCGCTGGCGCGGACACGGAGCGCGGCTTCTCCTCTTTGACGTACAGACTAATCGACGAGCCCAGTTCAGATTCTAGAAGAGTTTGGCGACATAGGAAGAATGGAGTAAGCATCTCAGACCACATTGCGTTATAACCTGAATCAAGGGAAGAATGCGATACTCACCTGTCGGCTTGCGCCTCGTCGTCGCCTTTGTCTCCTGTTGTACAGCCGCGTCGTCTACACATGGACCTGGACGCAAGACCTCGGACGGAATCGTGAGCAGTTGCAGGTCGTTGAGCCACTTGAGCGAGCCAGCGTACCCGCCAAAGATCAAGATCCGCTCTTCTGTGGGCTTCTTCCTGCTGCGTGCCGAACGAGACGATGACGAGACCTCGTAGTGCACGGCTGAGTGTGCAGTGCGTCCCACGGGCGTGGTCGTCGTCACGCTTGACTTTGTCAAGGCCATTGCCTGCTTAATGCTGCTGCTGGAGTGCTGGCTCTGTGCCTTGCTGTTGCTCGTGTTGCTGTCGGAGCTCAGCATCTTCCACGTGTTTGTGCTGATGTCGAAGAGCGAGACGTCGTTCTGACGGTTCGCGTGCTCGCGGCCGCCAAACATGATGAGGTGGTGCGGCGTCACAAAGGTCAGTGAGTGGTTCATGCGCGCCGTGGGCTTCTCGCCCAGTGCCATCACTTTGTCCCAGCGGTGGTCCAGCACGTCGTACACGTAGATGCCGCCAAACTGCTGTCGTCCGTCGTAGCCACCGTACATGAAGATCTTGTTGCTGCTCGCTGACATACCCGCGTAGGCACGTGGCGCAGGGAAGCTGCCGCGCGACTGCGGACACTTCCACTGGTTCAGCCGCACGTCAAAGTAGAAAATGTCGTTGTAGAACACGGTCGTCGCGGCGTTCTTGCCGCCAAAGCAGTACAGCTGGTCGCCGATCAGCTAATGATAAACAAACATACAATGAGTAACTCAGACAAGCGAGCGAACCAACAGTGGGAGAAAGAATGCGTACCACACTGCTGTGCGCATGGCGCGCGCGCGGTTTCCAGGCGCCGCCGAACTTGCGCGGCACCCACTGCGCCTCGAGCATCGGCTGGCGGATGCGCACCTCGTCGATGCGGAACTCGTCCACCTCGAAGTGCTTGGCCTCGTCCTGGGCGGCCACGAGGATGTTACCGAGTACGAGCACGCGCATGCCCCGCTGGCTCTCCTCGTCGCGCGACGACGGGATGTAGTGCATTGAGTGGTAGTCGCGCCCACCGCCCACGTACGGCAGCTCCGAAATGTCGCTCGCGACGCTGCTGCCCACGCTGTCGTCCAGGTCCACGCTGCTCGTGTGGTGCTCGTTGCTCGAGACGCGGTCAGTGGCTGTAGCTGCGAAGAACGACGACGTAGACGCGAAATGCACCGGTGCGTACGTCACCATGAGCTGCTTCCACTGCAGCGACAGCGGCGGCTCGGGGCTTTTGCCATCTGCTGCGTCTACAGCCACACAATAAAGCCAACAGGATGCGTGGTAAGATCAGAAATCAGCTCGAATACACAAAGGGGCTGCAGCTATGTGCAAGACATGAGGCAGCTCGTACCTGCTGCTGATTGCGAGGACTCGGACGGCGCGCGCTGGGACTGCATGAGCGCGAGCTCCTCTTCGTCACACGAAGCCGCGGAAGACTGCGAGAGGCCCGCGATCTCGCCCACGGCGCTCATCTCGAGCGAGATCTCGCTCGCGTCGTTTGAGTATTGTGTCGCGTTCATGGCCGCGTAGTGGCTCGGCTCAAGCACGAAGAAGTCGTTGAGAAAGACCTGGCCGTCCGAGCCGCCGAAGAGCAGCATGCTCTCGGTCGGCCGCAGCAGCGTCATCGCATGGCCCGAGCGCACTTCGGGCAGCACTGGCTGCTGCTGTAGTTGTTGGGATGCTGCGCTGGCTGGAGCGCGCACACTCCGCTTGCCTGCCGCGCGCGTGGTGACACCGCTGTCGTCCTGTCTGCTGGAGGCGTCGGGGAGAAGCTGCTTCCACGTCGACAAAGCAGGAGTTGATGCACGCACACGTGGTGCGGAGCTCTGCGACTGCGTGTGCGCGCCCGTGCGCCGCGGCTCCGTCGTCATGCGAGGAGAAGTGCGCTCGCGAGCGCTAGTAGTGCGCCTCCGCACGCCACCAAGTTGGCTGCTTTGTTTGCGGCGGTATTTTTACTCGCCCATTTTGGATTTTCAATTTTTAGCTTAGTAGGATTTCGTAGCAATTTATAGATTTTGCGCCACCACTTGACATCGCAAAGCAAAAGTGATCCGACCGAAGAATTGAAAGCAGCATGGAAACGACGGCATGCGCACGCGCATCTGTCCGTCCATCGATCATTCATTCATTCACAAAACAACGCAATACTTAAATCTCAAAGCGAGCCGCGTCCGACAGCAGGTCGAGCGTCACGTCGCCGTTGTAGAAATCCTGCACCGACACGGTCGTTGCGTTCGCACTCACGCCGTCGGTCTCAGGGTTGAAGAACTCGTTAAGGAGCGCCTCGTTGATCTCGCCGGCCACCTGGCTGTCGCTGCCGGCGCTCATGTACCCGCCCGTGCCGTTGAGCTGCTCGGTGAACGAGGTCTTCGTCATCTCCACCGGGTTCAGCATCGCTTCTGCGATGAGCTGCGCGTCCTCGAAGCTGTCCATCTTGGCGATGAACTCCCCGTGACCGTTGGCAACCTCGCCAGTCTCCACCTGGTTGTCACCATCAGCTTCGCCACCCATACCTTCGATGAGCGACATGCCGCTGAGCTGTCTGTTGAGTTCTTCGCCGTCAAAGTACGGGTCCACCTCTGTAAGCGATCGAAGGCTAGCGCTCCGCACGCTGCCGAGACTCATCATTGTCACGAGCTTGCCGCGAGACGACTGCGACCTAGCCTCGCCTGTGGCCTCGATGGGAGCCCACGAGATGCTCGAGCCGCGACCCAGGCTGCGCGACGACGCTCCGCTGATGCCAACCATGCCAGGGAATTGCTTCGCCACCTCTTCAGAAATCTCCGCCATCGACAGCAAGTTGCGGAAGCTGCCGTCCAGTCTCATGGAACCGCTCGATTGACCGCGCAGGAACGCTTTGAAGATTTTGATATCCTCCGAGCTCATCTCTTCGTCCGAGTCGTCACCACGGACAATCGGTTCTGGCAGCACTTCCCCCGCATCCGGCGCGTTTTGCACGGCCGCACTGGGGTCATGGTACAGGTTGTTGTTGTTGGACTCGATCGAGCTTGGAGGCGTCGGCATCGCCGGGGTTGGTGTCACGCTCTTGGACTCGTCACTGACGTACGACGCGCTAGAGCTCGAACTGTACCCGAGCTCTTGGTTGTCGATCTGGTCCGTTGGCAGCAAGCGTGGACGCCCGAGCTTCGTGTGCGTCTTCTGGTTCGGGTTCAGCGTCTTCCAGCGAAGTTTCACCGAGTCTTCCGTACGCCCCTAAACACGAAGGAGAATGAATGATGAACATGAGCGCATAGCCACGCAATCGAGAGACGACTGGGTTTCTTACCGGCAAGAGCTCCGCGATCTGCGTCCAACGGTTTCCGAGTTTCTCGTAGGCTCGCTGGATGATGTTGTCCTCTTCATCGGTGAACGGGCTACGAAAGAAACGCACATGCCCAGCGATAGTAAGTGACAGTGAGTCATCAGGTGCTGTACTCAGCTTTTACAGAAACGAATAGCATCGCTCGTACGCCTTGTTGATGTTCGGATCCAGTCGGTTTCTCCATCGCTCACGGCACTGCTTGGCACTGAATCACAGTTGAACACACTAGAGAATGAGCTTCTCGTTTACAGTGCTAACGGCGATCCAAATTCACAGGCGCACGTACGTCCGTCCCGGGATCTGCGCCGCGACCTCGCGCCACGAGTCGTAGCCCTTGAGCATCGTGTCCATCAAGAGATTGTCCTCGTCCACGGACCACGGGCCTTTCACGAGCCCCGGCTTGAGAACTTTGTTCCAGCGCTGGAGGCACTGCGCGTTGTCTCGTCCCGGCACACGCTCAGCGACGGCCTACATAGAATAATAAAGCAACAGACACACAACCACAGCGTCAGTTGATGAGTTGCCGAGTAAAAAACACAGCACGGGGGGGCTCGCAAAAACTAACGCACCATCCAGTTTCGATGGCCGAGCTCGCTCACAGCCTGACGCAGCGCCTCGTCCTGCTCCGGGGTCCATCGCTTGCTGAATCCGCTCGCTTTCTCAGCGTCGGCGCGCACGCGCTGCGCGTCGCGCGGTCTCTCGTACGCCTGCACGCTGTCACTCTGGAACTCCAGACCGCCCTCTCGTCCGCGCTTGCTGTGAACAGTCAATAAAGAGCATGCACAAACAGATAGTAAGCACGCGCATCGTGACACCAATGCAGGAAGGACACACCGCCGATGGCTCCATGCTGCCGCACTTACCTTGAAATGTCCACGACTGCGTGCATCCATCCATTCACCAACAGAGAGCAAGCAGCGTCAGTTGAAATCACACAACGACAGACATGCACACGTGCATACAACAAAACACATAGAGGTGCCTGGTTACTACAGCACACACGCACACACACGTACCCATGGCGTCCGTCCTTCCTGCCTTGCTTGCTCGCTCTCTCTCTTGACGAACGAAGCGCGTGTGAGGGCTGCGCGGGCAGACGGCTTTCCTCTCGTCCTCCCAGCGCTTCTCTCTCTCTCACGCACACACACACACACATACGCACACACGCACACCCACCCAGAATCACCCCCCGTCACCTAACCACGTTTGCACATTTTCAGCCAATCATAATGCATAGAAGATCAAAAATAGATGGCTACACTTTTTTGCTGTGTGTGCGTCAATTAACTTGACGCACACACACGGTCACGCCAATCAAATCGAAGAGCCAGCGAGCGACTGATTTCTGGTTCCTAAAGTGATTGGGCCAATGGGCACATGATCAAGCGCAGCTCAGCTGGCTGCAGCGCGTCATGCCGCAGGCTAACGAGAGCGCCTTGCTTGACGATCGCCTGAAGACGTGAAGAGGCTGCTGTGCTGCTGGCAAAGCAAAGCGCAGTAGACTGGAGCCAGTGGGCGTTCTAAGTGTCCATTTGCCCGCGAGCACAGCTGGCATGGCGTGCTGTCACTTTGACGCGTTAAGCATGATGATGTAGCCCTGACTGGATGAAGAGCTACGAGCGTTGTCAATGGCAATGGTTGTGCAGCTGGCTGCGCCGTGTAGCTCTTCGTTCAATTATCTTGATGTCGATCTAATAAGCTGCTGGGATGTGACGTGCACGTGAACAATGATGGATGTGTTGATCTTTATCTCTCTCACATTACTCTTGCTTCTTACACTTATATATAACCAATTCAAAAAAAGACTCACCTGTCTAGTCGACGTCTGCGCCTGCGAGTGCGTGCTCCTCCTCTCTCTGTCCGCTTGCTCGTCTTCATGATGGAAAACTCGACGGGGCGGCGTGTGATCTGATTTGCTACTTCTTCTCATTCTTCTTCTTCGTTGACGCTTTTGTTGGTTAATATTGTACGCCCCTGCGGATTGGCCGCATCACGCTCGGGTCAAAGAGGTCATCGATCTCGCTCGTCGCGTCGGCCACGGCGGGCGAGAGGCCGATCGTGTTGCTGCTGCGCGCAATGTCATTGTCCGAGTCGTCGTCTCGGTAATCCAGCGAGTGGAGTAGGTTCTTTGCGCTGTTGCTCGAGAAGCTCGTAAACAGACCCGAGTCCATCGGCAGGTTCAGCACGTTGTTCTCGCTCTGGTCCACGCCAGCATCAACACCACTAGCTCCGGCACCGCCGCCGCCTCCGGACGCGCGCAGCTGGTCGATCAGTCCCTGGAACATGTTCTTCTCTTCGTTGCCCATCGTCTGCACTGCTCGCGAGAACGAGTCCATATGGCCGCTCGAGAGGTTAAATGACGATTTGGAGGATGACCTCGCCGATCGGCCCGACATGCGGAACGACGATGACGCTCCAGGCGGGCGGTTCGCAAGCGACACTTGACGGAGCATCTCGTCCAGCTCGCCACTCGCGAGCAAGTCCTCAGGCGACAAGTCGGAGATCGATGTCATGAGTCCTCGCGAGCCGTCGAAGCTCATCAGGCTGTTCGAGAAGCTGCGCAGGAGCTCCTTGAGGATCGCTGCGTCCTTCGACTCCACTTCCTCCTTCGACTCCTGCGGCTCCACGATCGGCTCGGGCAAATCGCTTGGCAAATGGGATCGGAGGTGCTGCTGCGGCTGGACGTGCTGGTGTGGCTGGGGCTGCGCATACGCAGTCTGTTGCTGCAGCGGCTGAGACTGAGCATATCCAGACTGCTGCTGAGGCGACTGCGCGTGCTGCTGTTGGTATTGCTGCTGCTGCTGTGGATGGGCGTGCAATGGAGACATGTGTGGACTCGCAGTCGCGTACGCATTCGCGTTGCTGTAGTCGTAGTTGGATGGCGCGTATGTCTCCTGGTACGGAAGCCCCGTGTTGCTGCCATTCATGTCTGGAATCGGTGCCATGATCGCTGCCGCGATCTCATCTGGATTTGGAGGCGCCGTCGAGCGCGGTTTGTTCGCGTTCATCCCTGGTACGAGCTTTGGGCGGCCGGGCTTCGCGTTCGTCTTCAGATTCGGGTTCAGCGACTTCCATCGGAGCTTCACCGCGTCTTCTGTGCGACCAGGTAGCAGCTCAGCGATCTGCGTCCAGCGGTTGCCGTAGTTCTCAAATGCCTGCTGGATCGTGAAGTCCTCTTCTGGCGTAAATGGTCTGTTCAATCGTAAACAAGCGCGATTACGTTAGTTATTCAGCCACTGTCTGATACAAATCATACAGAGTCACGCACGCTTTGTTGATGCTCGGGTCCAAGTGATTTCTCCATCGCTCGCGGCACTGCTTAGCTCTGTTGCAATAGAACATATAAGGTTAGAATACTCAGGGTCGCCAACAACCTCGATCGCCTGCAAGAAAAGCCACGCACGTTCGTCCAGGAATGTGCGCCGCGACCTCTCCCCACGAGTGGCAGCCCTGCAGCACCATGCGCTCAAGAATGCTGTCTTCTTCGTACGACCAGTGGCCCTTCACCAGACCCGGCTTGAGCACTTTGTTCCATCGCTGCAGGCACTGCGCATGGTTGCGTCCAGGCACTCGTGACGCAATCGACTGTTCATCGACACATAGCACAGCGGCACACACATACGTTACAACACTGCCTTCCCAGTACCAGTAAACATCATATACTGCCCAGACCAACTTAAGATCTCACCTTCCAGTTTCGCTGCCCGAACTCGTCGACAGCCGTGCGCAGCGCTTCGTCCTGCTCCGGGGTCCAGCGCTTGCCGGCGCCCTTGTCCCCGTCGTCGACCTTCACGCGCCGCGCATCGCTCGGGATCGCATGAAACGACGCCAGCAGGTCCTCGTCCTCGTCCGACAAGTCGCGGTCTCGTTTACTGTCATTTCCGTTCATTCGCACATACACACAAGTGTCAGTCTCACTCACCTGTCGCGCATTATCGTATAAATCAGCCAGCCGAGCAAAAAAGCAAACGAACGTACATGTTCATCTCAGCTGTCGACCGCAAAAGCAACGCGCGTATTATCATCGCAATCAGCATCATAATCCCCCCACACACAACACAGTTAGTCCGCCATTCATTCTCCCGCAAAGAGCTCCTCTTAAAACAAGGGGAAGTGCTGCACATGAACAAGGAGAAGCTCACGCACGCACCCATCGTCGTCGTCGTTGTCGTCTTCCTGTCTATCGGCCTCGAACGCTCGCGCTTCTCTGCTTCCTTCCCTGGTGCTCACTCGCCTTCCTTCGTCGCTTGCTTGCTTTGGCTGCGCGCGGCGCTTTCTTTTTCTGAACAGCTCTCCCAAAGTTCAATCTCTCTCTTCTCCTCGCCATTTTGTATCACGATTCCCACGCAGCCCCCTCATTCGGCAACGAAAAGTGTAGTTTGTGTTTTACCAAGCACAAGTTCGCAACATCGGTTTTTCAGAATGCGCAATGAGGGCTCCACCCTTTTTGGCTTTGGCTTGCGTGATGACAGCAACTTCACTCAACGCGAATGAAACACCAACACGACGTGTTCTGGAGGAAGGTGGCTACGCAGCATCTATTCCTCCTGGGGCGGTATGCCTCTCGGCGTCATCGCATGCGTCTGCAGTCCATGGGGTTGTCAATTAAGAGCATGCGCGCACAGAGCAAATGGAATGAATGGCCCACCCACAATACACACTCGTTTTCTATGGAAGGCTTGTGCATTTCTGTAGTTGTGACCACCATCCGTCACACCAGTTCAGCCCTCGCTCTCCAGTTCGACGCGTTCAGCACGCCGGCATCTCCATCATAAATGCACAGTCAGCTGATCGAGATGTTTGCATTGGCGGGTGCTGCAGTGTGTTGGCCGCAAGCGTCGTCTCAAGGCAAGCTCTTACGTTCAACAGAGCGCCAACACAGGTATCGTTGTCTCGGTGGAGCTTGCGAATAATGTACCAGAAACGCACCATCTCATTCCCTCCCACGCTCAACTCTACTAACGGCTGGCTGCTTCATCAACCTTCCTTCTTCAACTGAGTTGCCTCCACACAGGTGACAATTGAGTGCGTTGCTACTCAAGTGCTGAGATTCGACCGTCGACACGAAGCTCGCATGCAGCTCAGCTCTGGCCATCAACACGCTTCCGACTTGGAGACCAAATGGGCGTCTTGTATTCGAGGCAAAAGGGTTTAGTACTCGAGCAAAAAAGGTTCCTATATTCGAGTGTTGACTAACGAGGACCGCTCCTGGCGCGACCTTCATTGGCCGAAATGCTGGATGCGAAAGCTGAAGATGCCAGCGCACGGCGCATATAAAACATCCACTCGTGGCGTCTTCATGACTCGCTGGTCCCTCCGTCGGCATCAGTCCGCAAGCCGCCCCACCCTGCCAGAGACAGAGCTCTCCTCACAGTAGCCAGCCATGCTCGCCCAAGCTCTGCAGCGCGTCGCCGTAGCCGCTCCACGCCGCGTAGCTGCTCGCGCGCTGAGCTCCGTGCCCACGCAGACGATCGACGGCGAGAAGGTCGTGAACGTGCGCGACACCCGCCTCGCCTACGCCGACATCATTGTACGTACACACGTAGTACTCTACGAGCCATAGGAGCGACTCATATGAGATAAGGAATATCGTGGTTGACGCTTGTGTGTGTATGTATTGTGAATGAATGCAGGGCGAGGAGAGTCTGAGCGGCAAACTCATCAGCGCCGGGCCGATCCTCGAGCGCATCGACATCTTTGGCGCCGCCGTTGCGGAAAAGTAAACACATGCTGTACGTTATCGGTATTGCGTATCGCGCTTGACTAACAGTACTGTGTATTGTCTTCTTACTGCTGGTGCAGTGTCGCTTGCAAGGGCATCGCGACGATCTCGGTGGACCGCGTGGACATTGTGAGCCAGGTGGCGCACGGCGACCTCGTGCGCCTTGAGGGCGAGACGATCTACACGGGGCGCTCGTCGCTCTCGACACTCATCACGGGCTACCGCCACGACCTCGAGTCAGGCGAGTTTGTGCACACGCTGAGCGCGATCATGTCGTGTGTAGCGCTGGACGAGAACATGCGGCCGAGCCCGGGACTGCCGCGGCTCGTGGACGACGCCGGCAGCGAGGGCTACGTCGAGAAGCTCGAGGCGCTCGCGGCGCAGCGCAAGGACCTTGGCGCGCGGTGGCAGAACGTGCAGGACATGGTGGACCAGCTGCCGCGCATCACCAAGGATATGATTCACGTCTTTGAGCACAGCGAGAGCACGTCGCAGCAGCACACGGTGGCGATCCCGGACACTCTCATCGAGGTGCAGAACTCCTTTTTGCCCAAGCACCTGAACCGCAACAATACGATCTTTGGCGGCGAAGTGCTCACGTGGATGGACAAGGTCGCGCTCTACTGCGCGCGCAACTTCACGAAGAACACCAACATGGTCACCGTCGCGATGAACCGCATCTTCTTCAAGCTCCCGATCACGATGGACGACATCGTGACCATGCACGCGCGCGTCTGTAGCGTCCGGTACGTTACGTTGCATTGTGTGCTTGCATTGTATTTGTTTGTTGCGTTGGGTCAAATGTACTTGTGGGTATCCGGACGATTGTGGACCACTCATTTCGTGTGCATGTCTGTTGTTGCACTAGTCGCCACCATGTCGAAGTTGAAGTCGAAGTGTTTGTCGAGCGCATTGGCTCCAAGGAGCGCCGCAAGTCGCACACAGGGTACGTTCTTCATCCAAGACGCTCATGCGAGCCTCACTACGGTATGAGGATTGAGCTCGACTCTTCATGACTGACGCTGACACTGGTGCTGCTACTGTCATCTTTCCATTCACTCCAGGTACTTTACAGTCGTGAACCTCGACCGGTCGTACCGCAAAAAGCCGATCGCGAAGCGCCTCGCGGTGGATGAGAGCGACCAGGAGAGCATGCGCACGCTGCTCAAGGCGCAGCACCGCTGGCTCTTCGACGGCGAAGAGAAGAAAGTGCTCTCGCTCGACCCGCTCGAGATCTCGACGCTCACGGCGCGCGCGTACAAGACGCGCCAGGCGCCTTCGAAGGTGCTGTAAAGCTGTGCTTGCTGTACAGCCTGCAATAGAATAAACCATACCCATAGACTGAAAATGCGCATCATGGTCTTTGCGGAGCTTCTCGTGTTGCATGATGTCACCACTGGTATCTGCAGATCTCAAGAACAAGTCGTGGGCGTGAGTGGCGTCCGTCCAATCTGCGAGCGACGCACCGACAGTGCTTTGCTGTCGCCACCACATGCGCTTGATTGGACGCCGTACGTGATTAGACGGACCCATGCGGACAAGCAGAAACGAGGCTCGTCATGCAATCTCGCTTGTCGCGTGTGTCATGTTCGCATGTCAAACGTCGTGTTAAATCACGAAAGTCGACAGAACGCCTCAAGTCACCATAGTCGGATTCAAGCTGTCAATTTAGTGAGCTCGTTGATTTTTTGTAGGGCGGGAGCGGCTCGACTGATGTCTGTCGACTTAGCACGTCCAACTCAACTGTTGAAGCGCAAGCCATTACCGATATTTCGCCACCAGGCAACAAGAAGCGGACGAGAAGGATGCTGGTGAAGGCGCTCGTGGGCACGGCGAAGGATCTGTGGCAGCGCCGCTTGCTGCCCGCGCAGGTGCGCGCCAAGGACACGCGCCTGGCGTTCGCAGAGATCATCGTACGTCCCGTGGTTTGGTACCTACCATTCCCTACTAACATGAAGAGCTATGCGATTGACATCAAGGTGGTATGGTTCATGTGTTGCGGATGTGTATCTGCAGGGTAATGAGAGCCTCAAGGGCACGATGGTGCCCACGGGTCCAATCCTGGAGCTCATGGATGTGCTTGCCGGCTCGATCTCGCTTCGGTACGCTGTTGTCGTATCGCGTTTGTTTGAATGCTAGACTTGGCACTGATGATGGACACTGTCGCCTATGTCTGTACGCGTTCTTGTCCTGTGTGTAGTGTGTCAAGAGGCCCGATCGCGACCATTTCATTCGACCGCGTGGACCTCGTGAAGCCCGTGTTCCATGGCGACCTCGTGCGCCTCGAGGGCCAGGTCATTAGCATGAACAACTCGTCCATGGCGATCCAGTGCTGCGGGTTCCGCCACGACATCCAGAGCGGCAAGTTCCAGCACACGCACAGCGCAATCATCACAATGGTCGCGATCAACCGCTTTGGTCGCCCACGCAAGGGGCTCCCGCCACTCTTCGACGACGACCACGCCGAGCACTGCCTCAAGATGCGCGAGACGGCCAAGCTGCGCAAGGAGCTCGCATACCGCTGGCGCAAGGAGCAGGACGACGTCGAGAAGCTGCCGTTCATCGCCAAGGAGCTCATCCAGATGCCGCAGGACAAGGAGGAGTACGTGCCCGTGAGCGAGACGGAGATCGAAGTGCGCAACTGGTTCCTGCCGCGCAACCTCAACGTGAACGAGACGCTCTTCGGCGGCGACTTGCTCTCGTGGATGGTATGTTAGAAAGCTGAATTTGGTGGCACTGCTGCTGTTGTTGTATGTAATAGTGATTCGACTGATGACCTCGCTTTGCTTCGCTGCCTGTCAATATAGGACAAAGCCGCGCTGTACTGCGCCAAGAACTTCACCAAGAGCGAGCGCATGGTCACGATCGCGATGAACCGCGTGCTCTTCAAGCTCCCGATCTCGTCCTCGGACGTCGTGACGCTCAAGGCGCGCGTCGCGAACGTTCGGTGCGTTTTCCTGTTAATTGTCTTCCTGATGCCGTTCATGTGAAGATTGTTGGACTCACTTTTGTCTGCTGCGGTTGCTATCACAACACACTGCCAGTCGATTCCGCTTGGAAGTCGAGGTCGAAGTGTTTGTGGACCCAGCCGACCAATCAGGCACGCGCAAGTCTCACACGGGGTGCGTTACTGCTAATGCCATGGCTCGCTCTCTGTCGTGGTGAACCTGCTGAGACTTTGTACGTGTGTTGTGACAAATGCTCGTGCTGCAGGTACTTCACAGTGCTCAACATTGACGCTGCGGGCCAGTTTAAGCCGATCCACAAGGGTTTGCTCATCGATGAGGCGAACCAGACGGACATGCGCGCGCTGCTCAAGGCGCAGAAGCGGTGGCAGTTCGAGGAGGAGGACAAGAACCTGCTGTCGCTCAAGCCGCTCGACATCTCCATTTAGACGACGCCGATGCAACATGCATTTTGCACTTGCTTCTGCTTACAAAGCATCCACCATAACGACATAGTCGATCAGCCCTTTTGCTTTCGTACAAATAACGTCGTCGCCATTGAAGGTGCTCGATCCGTGGGCTATGGCACAATCTCTTGGAGAAGCACTGCAGGAGGGTACGCTTTTGCGCGGATGAGGATCATCATTGCACGACACATGTAATAAAGCACCAAGCACGTATCTCACTCTCCTGCCGTGAAGCACCTGTGCTTTGTTACATTTCTCGTGCGCCTCGAATTGCATTGGTCCTTCAAAACATCAGCCATAGCCGTTGCGCGTTGCGTTACCTCGGTATAGCGAATTGTGCTCAATCGCGACGCCCAAGATCACGCTCATCGCGCTCCATCATCATCTGCAGGATCTGCAGGCGAAAGCGGATGGTATTGTGATTTCGATATGATTTCGACGTGATTTTGACGTGATTTAACTCCAACTACCACTTTTGATGGCTTGCCCAAAAAAGTATCCTGTATAAGACAAAATGTCGTTTATCTAAGTCTCAGTATGGGAGGTGGAAAATAGGCCTGAGGTTAGAACGAGCCAAATATAGACGTTCTCTTGTCCATCTTCAATAAATGTGAAAATTATACAGGATACAGTATTGACATCTCGACCTAAAAACTGAATGATACAGGATCCAATCCACTGCCCTTCCTCATGATGAACCACTGTATGCCGGCTATTATCATGTAATCAAGCACGCATGAGGAAGTTGAACAAAAGCTGGACAAATTCCGCAGACGTTCTCCTTTCGTGTCGCTCCTTCCAGTGCCGTAGTGCTCCGTGCCGAGAAAACCTTTGAACTGAAAAGGTTTTTTTAACAGGAGAAAAAGACACTGAACAATGGTTAGGGATGCAAATAGAGAGCGTTGATTGGCAAGGAGGACTTCAAGCATGAACAAATCGAGAGAGTGAAGAAACGTAGGGAGTGTAGCTGACGCAGACGGGGTGGAAAGCCCAGCGAAGCGAGAGAGGGCAAGGTCCTCGTGATCTGCGTAGACGGGCCCAGCGAACGGAGTTTTCTAAACGTGATAAGCATATACGCACCAGAATCCATAATACCTTTTCCAACAATCGCCGATCAAACTCTGCAGCCGAGAGCCGACGATCCAGATCGCCGAGGATGATCGGCCAGCATACGCCTCCGATCTCGGATAGTCGAGTGCTCACCTTAGACCACAGATCGTCGAAACGTGTCAACTGATCCAGGCCTCCGATTTCCGATCGTCAAGTGCCCGCATAGATCCAGAGTCAGTGCGAAGGTATATGCGCAAGCGCACCCACGATTTGGGAAGCGAGAGGTCCAGAGCGTGCGATCGGACAACGCTGGAAAGAGAGATCCAGATCGTGCGGTTCAGAAGAGTGAACCAGATCCAGAGGGAAAGGAGCAACAAGAGAGTGGAGGAAACGGAGATCTCAAGGAGAACGCCCTGAGGACAAGCAGGGTAGTTAGTGCAGTCAGAGAATAGGAGATCAACACAGTCTAAATGTAAGGATGCATGCTTACAGGATCTTCACTCTTGGAGTACGGACCGTCATCATCTAGACTCTCTCCCTTTTTACATACATTCTAGGATAGCAAAAGAAAACAAGTAGCGTAAACCACATGCACACAAGGCACGTGCGACAAGTTGAAGATTCATATTAGATAGAAAAGAAATCAGAAAGAATCCAGTGGGGTAAAGGCACAGCAGGATCTGTGTCTTGCGACACAGATACGCGTGTCTGTGTCCTACGCTCATGTCCTGCCCACAGAGCGCCCTCTTGGACAAGAAACAACGAGTAGGAAGGCAGGCAGAAACAGACAGACTCACACACTCACTTCTCATTTTACCTCAATACCAACAGCCGCCTTCCACTCAAGCTCCTTGTCTCGCCTCTTCGCCTCTCTTCGCACACGACCGTGGTTCGCGCCATCCAACGCTTCCTCGCTCTACGCCAGACCAGCGCTCATCTCGCTCGGTCCTTCGGCTGCGCTGTGCCAAGTCGTTACACTAAAGTCAATACAGTTCGAAATTCTCCTTGTTCAGCACACACTCCAGTCTATTGGGGGACTGACGCGTGGAGCACAGCGGCCAGGCCCGTTCTCACCCCTCTTCGAACCAGCACCCTGTAGGCTAGGGTCCAGCTACTCCACATCACCGACGAAGACCGAAGCGCACTCCTGATCGACGTAGGATCGAAATCGCTTCACCAACCAGAGGTGGACAGCATCGGATCTCGCGATCCGTGCGTCCATTTTCATGGCGGTGAGCCTAGATCCCCTTAAATCTCCCTCCCACACACTCCGCAGTCTCAAACAAGTTGATTTGGACTTGCCTGCGGATTTCGTTGTGTCGACCGTTGATCCGCTCTGCCGATCGTCCGTCAAACCACGCTAGCGGAGACAGTCTTTCTCCGCTGCGCTGTGATTACACCACCGATTTTCAGTAGGTCTCACAACCCTCAAGACGAACCGATGATCGACCGCGATTCCTCACAGGATCGCGCAAAGCCCCGGACCAAGCTCCTTCGTGATCTCGACCTCTACGTCCGATCTACCAACATACCGGTAACTCAGGAAGCGATCCGCTGCCTGGTATACGTCAGAGCGCCAAAGATCTACCAGCAACTTGGGAGATATCTTTTCGCTGTAGTTTTACCACACACCGACGGACGGAGTCGCGTCGCTTGCGCTAAACACGAACTCCTCTTGGCTTGTTGGTACTTCGCTCGCGCTGGCGCTTGCGTCATAAGCGATCGATTCATTGACTGCGTTGCGAGGCGCGGTGTTGCAGTCTTCGTCGTCGCTCACATGTGTCTCGTCGACTGCGACGACCGTGTCCGTGCCGATTACGGAATCGTATCCCTCACGTCCTCGCAGCGAGCCACCCGGGACAGGTAGATCCAGCGCGTCTCCAGCATGTCAATTCCTCGACTAGGCGCCTTGTTCGCGCTCCAGCCAGCTCGACGAAGCGCAGGCTGCACGCGCTGCTCGCCACTCATTTTCAAACTTGAGGTCCAGTTTCACCGTGCGCTTATTTTTACCATCTTATCATTTTCTCTCCTAACCCCGCTTCGTGTGTGAGTCGAGCTAAATATTTGAAATTTGTGAAAACCGCAACTCAAATCCTCATATGAATTACAGTATTTGCCACACTTTTCCGATACAAATTTCTATGTAGGGCGCTTCAGCTTCTGTCTAATACAAGATGCAAATGCTTACATCTTGTACAGGCATAATTCTCATTACTAAACACCATTCACAATTAATACCCCTATTAAGTCGATGAAATTGTTTTGTACTTCCTCCGTCCCATAATTATATGGCCACTTCTCTTTTTCGTGCGTTTCTCGCTCAAAAAAAATCGCCTGCGCAAACTGAAAAGCGCAGCAGAGTCGCAACCACTGATTGCACCTTTGCGTCACGCATGTCTTGCTGTTGAAAATACGCTTCGATTCATATCAAGCTCATTTCAGTACCGGATGTGGTGGGCTCTAAATGCCTTCGTTCAGTGTGCAGCAAAATATGTGACTTGTGCAGCAGAAAGAGTGTCATTCGATAGAGCTCACTTTAAACAGCCATTTAAGCCCATTTTAGAGTCTATTTTAGTTGCTTGTATCCATGATTTTGATTGGAGAAAAAATTTGTTAAATAGGCAATAGGTATAACTGCCATGAATATTTTATCCAATCAAAAAGTAATAAAGAATAAGGCTAAACTTTACAATGTCAAAAACCTTGGATTACGCCTTTATCCTCCTAAACAAAATTTTCATAGCAAAGCGCTCGAATCGCTGTCTCCAATGCGTTTGTATCGCACTTCAAAGAGCGCGGAAGGTTGCCTGTCGCACGCAGTACCTTATCCTTGTGAAGATGAGGGAGCTTGTAATTGTTCGAGCCACGAGCAAGCATAATCTGCTCTTGGACAGCCTGAAGTGTTAGGAACACTTTGTCAATCGTAAGCGGATCCATCTCAGCATAGGCAGATTCTACAGCTGAAATCAAATCTGCACAACTAAAGCACGGCGTCTTGTGCTGGATAGTTTGGAGTGAGTGAAAGAAGCCCAGATCTAAGACGTTGAGATCTGGGCTCTTTGGCGGCTGCTTGCGGAACGAAATTCTCCAGCCGTCTTGCATCCCCGCCTCGACAATTTCCGGCAGCACTGCTGAGTTGTGGGACGTTGCGTTGTCGTGTTGGATAGTCACCTGCTTTGAACCTGCGGTCAATAGTACAGTAGCAGGTTCAGCAAAATGTAATATGATTCATTTTGGCAAATCCAAAAACATATTTCACGTACCGATCCATTTTGACTTGATCGCCGGCAGGAGTTTGCTGACGATGAGGGTCTTGTATCATTCTGCGTTCAGCTCCACTGGCACAATGATGTCTGTACCCGCAGCTCGGTTCTTCGAATTTCGTATGGCTTTTCGAGCTTCGATCACAGGCCACAAGCCTATTTTGCCATCAAAAATGACTCGGTTGCGGTGGTCGTACTTGGGACGTGCAATTGCGACGAGGAACATGACCTTCGTCATGTGATGTTTGTTGGTCACGGTGGTGTGCGGGTCCTCTTCATCGGTTGCCATGTAGTAGGTTTTGTTGATTTTGTTCACGTAGAACCATTTTTCATCGACATGAACGCTGTCACTGCAGTCTGAAAAGAATAGTCCAGCTTGGTACACAGATTAACACACATTGGCAGTAGGATTGTGTTAGCAAAAACGACACACCCAAGCCAAGATGATCTCAGTATCCACTTCGTACCTCGTTTGTTAGTGACATTAGAGATACAAAATTCAAGCCGCTTTTCTTTGTGTTCCGTAGACAAATCTGGCGACGCACCGACGGTCACACGCCGTACCCCCTCCTTCGCTTTCAACTTTCGCTGCACAGTCGACTTTGAAATGCCGGTCGCACCGGCAACATCACGAAGAGTAGTGCGATGCTCTTTTGCAGCAGCCTTCAGCCTTGCCTTCATCACCTCAGCAGTATACACGGTCGGGCGACCAGCGTGCTTACTGCGAGGGGCTGCGCCTTTGGTGCGCCATAAGTCCTTGATCTTCGAACGACTGCGCTGGAACAGCTCAGCTGTCGCCTTGATGGCGCCACGCTCAAGCACTCCTTTGGTTGCAAACTTACACAGATGCGCCAGAATCTGCATGCATTCGTTGTCGCTCACGTTCGTCGCTTGACGAGACCGCGGCATGGTGCTCGTCCAGCGCAAAAGCAAAATGAGCGTCGACTTTGTACGAGCGGGAAAGACTTTCCGTTTTTTAATGGTCCAAAACAAGTGAATTGCCAGTCGACACTTTCAGTATTTTTAGCCAATAGGATGCATGTAACATTATATGAGACTGATGTGTGGTCCACACTAAATGCAAGTAGCCATATAATTATGGGACGGAGGAAGTATTTTGAATGTCCTTGTTCAAATAGCACTTTCTGGACACTGAAAAATCGACAAATTGAGGATTCGTCAAAATTAGACTTGTCCATTTTTGAATTCCGTTTTCCGTCAGTCGCCAATTCGCCAATTATGACATCGAACGGTGTCACAGGCATGGCGCCTCCTGTGCATGTACTGCTGCCAGCATCGATCCTCGACCGCTCGCCGTCTCTACAAGACGGCGTCCCCGCGGATGTGGAACGCGCGCACCGCTTCTTCGGCTGCGAGCTTATCCAGGAGGCTGGCGTGCTGCTGCGACTGCCGCAGGTGGTGATGGCGACGGCACAGACGATGCTCCACCGATTCTTCTACCGCAAGTCGCTCAAGGACTTTGACGCGTTCCGCGTGGCGTTCGCGTGTCTCTTCTTGGCGACCAAGGTGGAAGAGCGCCCCAAGCGCATTAAGGGCGTGCTCTCAGTGTTTTACGCGCTCTACAAGCGGCGCAAGTGGAACCAGACGCGGCCAAAGCACCAGCTGCTGGACCTCGAGGGCGTCACGTACAGCCTCTGGCGTGACTGGATGGTGCTTGTCGAGCGCCAGATCCTCATCGACCTGGGCTTCAGTGTGTACAACGTCATGGAGCACCCACACAAGTACATTTTGTACTACGTCAAGATCGTCGGCGGCAGCAAGGAGCTCGCGCAGAAAGCCTGGGGCTACATCAACGACAGTCTGCGCATCGACCTGTGCGTGCGCTTTAGATCCGAAGTGATCGCGTGCGCCGCGATCTTTCTCGCGAGCCGCTTTCTCCACGTGAAGTTGCCCGATGATCCGCACTGGTACGCGCTCTTTGACGTCGAGAAGCGCGAGCTGTATGAAGTGAGTATTGAGATCATGGATCTCTACTCGCGGAAGAAAGTGCGGTGGTTGGACCCGCTCACCGAGGTGGACCCGTTCGCAGAGGACGACAGCGGCAGCCACTCGCCTGATGAGGAGGTACAAGAAGAGCAAGCGGTTGTGCCAAATGGCGCGACGGCAGCAGGAAACACCAAGGCGATCGCTGAGCAAGTCGGCGAGTCACCTCAGGATCCAGAGAGTATCAACGCTGTACAAGCAGCTCAACTACCTACAGCTCCTGAGCCAGCTCGTCAAGGAAGCCAGGCGCTAGCTGAACCTGCTCCTGCTGAACGCGTCCCCATAGAGGCTCGTCGAGATCGAGAAGATGATCGTGAGGACGACCGTAAGCGGCGACGAGGACGATCTCCGAGCGCCTCGCGAAATCGCAGTCGAGACCGCCGCAGCCATCGTCGCCGTTCGCGCGAGCGCAGCGAAGATCGACAGAGACGCCGTCGCAGCCGAAGCCGCTCGTTCGACAGACGCCGATCTAACAACACGAGCAGCTCAGGCAGCAGCAGAAGGCGCCGTCGCAGCAGTCGAAGCGCGAGTTCTGGTCGTCGATACCATTAACTGAATGAATGCGATCAACAACGGTTGCCATCACTCCTTACCTCGTTTTCGTCACATTTTCCTTTCTTCACATTTCAGAGAACTTCCAAAATGGCGTTCTTGCTGGACGAAGAAGACGCGTATGAGGCGGAGCTCATCGACGAGTTCGACGCGCCGGACGCGCTGCTGCAGCACGAAGCAACAGCACGTCAGCCGCTAGCGCAGAAGCAGCCGCCACCTCCGTTCGTGTCTGCACAGTCGCTACGGCATCAGCCAGCATCTCTGGAGCACGCGCCTGTGGCGCACA
The DNA here is from genome assembly GCA_023337805.1 of Globisporangium barbulae. Taxonomy (NCBI): domain Eukaryota; phylum Oomycota; class Peronosporomycetes; order Pythiales; family Pythiaceae; genus Globisporangium; species Globisporangium barbulae. Next base: position 25,778 of record JAADXK010000308.1, read on the forward strand.
CACAGTCTACCGGTGCGCTGTATCCTTCTTTCAAAGAGCTCAATGGGCGCGACAGTGTGCGCAGTGGCTCGCTCTCGTCTGCGCCTTCTTCTTTCGGGGCGCCAGTCATGCAATCACCTCCGCCATCGTCGCTGCAGCACCCTGGACATCGGTATCCACGTCTCGAACTCAGTACTATACAGCGGGAGACGATTGAGATGAGTGTGAGCTCTCATCATCAAGACTTCGCAGTGCAGGATCTTCATGGTCGCAGTAGCGCTAGTGGTGACACAGCGAAGCCTTCACTGCCAGCCACAGAAGCACCAGCACACATCGCAGACCCTCCCACGCGACCCGTACCCGTCAGACTACCAACTTCAGAGCTGCAGAAGCCTGTGCAAGTGGAGACAGAGACGCTGCCACTGCTCTCCGAGCAAGAGTTTGAAGCCAAGCAGCGAGAAATCGCGCGGGAGCTGAAGGGATACGAGCAGCAACTGGACTACCTCGCGCATGCTCTTGCGGGCGACACGCCGCACCAAGTGGAAGAGCGCAAGCGGCGAGAACACGAGCGCCAGGAGCGCGAGCACCAGCGGGTCGTCGCGATGGAGAACCGCGTGCAGCACCAGATTGAGCGTGCGCACGAGCGGGATCAGCGACGCATCAAAGTGCTGGAGCGAGCGCATCGCGCGTCTCGCAGTCTGTCTCCCGAGAATCGGAAAGACGAGAGCCGTGACGACGAAGAGATGCCACACGGGGAGCTTTGAGACGTGCAGCATAAGCACATTTATGTGAACTATAATGAGTTGCACGACTGTACGTTCCTGGTAAACTCTGGCACTACATTGATTCAAATGCATCGACTGTTCAGCGTGCCTCGTAGTTGGTTGATCGCGAGAGAGTCTCTCTAGTTGAGTGACAGCGGCTTCGTCTCACGCACGAGGTACGCGTACGCCTGAGCGTCGCTTTCCAGGAGCGGCTTGAGCTTCTCGTGCACTTCTTGGTGGTACTTGTTGAGCCAAACCACCTCGTCCTTCGTCAGCAAGCTCGTGTCAATGAGCTTCTGTTGGATTGGCGCCATGGTGATCGTCTCGAACTCGCAGAAGTCCTTCTGCATCGGGCTCTTGATGTGCGTCACCTTCTTCGCGACCATGAGACTTTCAATGCGGATGCCAAAATTGCCGTTTTCGTAGTAGCCAGGCTCGTTGCTGAGGATCATGCCGTCTTGGATGAGCAGACCGTTCGGGTTCAGGCGGAACGACAGGAGCTGTAGAACAAGAATCATGTCCACGAGCACAATTGTCAGTAGCAACCCAAATATGCCAAGCAAACGATTCCAGAGCACAAAAGCGTCCCTTACCACTCCCTTTTCGTGGACATTAAGGAACGCACCAACGCCGTGGCCAGTGCCGTGGCGGTAGTCAAGACCAGCCTGCCACAACGGCGCTCTCGTGATTGCATCCAGCTTCACACCTTCAGTCTTGTCTGGGAAAACTGCACGCGCCAGCGCGATGTGGCCCTTGAGCACGTACGTGTAGCAAGCCTTCTCGTACGCGGTCGGCTCTCCAAAGTGAAGCGTTCGGGTCACGTCGGTCGTGCCATCCAGGTATTGCGCGCCAGAGTCGTTCAGGTACATCGCAGAGGTTGAGAGCTTGGGGCACGCATCGCGCTTTGGCTTGTAGTGGATGATCGCGCCATTCGGACCAATCGACGAAATTGTGTCGAAGCTCAAGGACATGAAGCCTTCCATCTGCTCGCGGAACTGCTGCTGCTTGTCCGCGACCTGCACTTCATCCCAGTCGCCCAAACGACCGTTAACCGCTTCGTTTTCGAGCCAGCTGAAGTACTTCGTCAACGCAGCACCATCACGAATGTGGGCCTGGCGCATGCCTTCGATCTCAACTTCGTTCTTGATCGCCTTCTGCGACATCACAACCGATGTTCCCTCCTTGCGCATCTCGGGTGGGATCGCCAGAAAGACAGCAACGTTGCACTGTGCAGGGTCTACCATGATCTTCTTGTCCTTGTTGGCAGCCGTGTACGCAGCGATCTCCTGCAGCACGTCCGAGTACGGCTTGCACACCACTTCGCTTGATCTAAAGTGCGTCGAGACCTCTTCTTGGTTCGCAGCATCGAGGAACAACGTCACGGAATCCTGGGTGATGATGGCGTACGACACACTGCAATCAAAATAACCACCACGAGGTGGCACGGTTAGCATTGTCAGCAACTTTCCAGTCAAACGCAATAAAACAGCACCTACACGACTGGGTTGAACTCGACGTCGTTGCCGCGGATGTTGAAGAGCCACGCGATGTCGTCCAGCGCAGTGAGCACGATCGCATCGGCGCCATTTTCCTTCACAGCGGTGCGCACATCGTCGAGCTTCGCGGCGACCGAACGGCCAGTGTACTTCTCTGAGAGGAACTTGACTTGCGACTTGTCCGCGTGCGGGCGCTCCTTCCAGACCAGGTCGATAAGGTTCTCGGTTTCCTGCAGAGCCGCAAGCTCCACCTTGGACTCCTTCAGCGCGTTCGCCAGGTTGCTGATCGATACAAAAGCGATTATATGTAATGTATAGTTAGCAATTGGAGCATGGCTGAGTAAGCGCGTGTGTGAGAACGGGGAAGCCGTACCGAGCCGCAGAGACAGAAGTCAGGAACGGGTCAATGGCGAACACGCCGTCTCCGTTCAGGTTCTTCGCCGCCCATTGCTGTAGCACCACCACAGCAACAACAATACAGCCATCGTGGATCAGCTGTAATCCCAGTATGCAAAGCGTAAGTCAAGCACCCACCTCGATCGTCGGGACACCAGGCTCTTCGGATTTCATGAGCATCCACTCAGCACTCAGCTCCTGCTCGGCCTGCAAGAAGTAACGCCCATCAGTCCAGAGCAGCGCTTTGTCCGGCGTCACGAGCGCAGTGCCGTTGGAGCCTGTAAAGCCACTGATGAACTGGCGGCGCTTGTTGGCGTCGCTCACGTACTCGCTCTGGTGCGCGTCGGCCGTGTCCACTAGGAACGCCTGCAGCGTCTTGCCCGTGAGCAGCTCCGCACTGACGCTGCTGCTCTCCTTGCTGAGGCTGTTGCGCAGCGACAGGAGCTTCATGTTCGTGCGAGTGAGCAGCGTGCGCAGTTCGCGCAGGGTCTCCGCCATCTTGCTCTCTTCTTGATGATGCTCAGAAGTTGGGGAAATCGTTTGTGTGGGTTTTGCCGAGTCGAATAGTCCGCGCCAAGTAATATCACCCACCCACGTTTTGGTCAATAACTTTCTCAATTTTTAGAGTTTCGTTGTGCTGTTTGGATATGTTGCTCGTCTCGTGACTGCGAATTTGCTGTATGTGCTAACACACACCAATTCGCATTTTACAGGGGGCCTGGCATACAAAAGTCTGGTTTTGGCAC
>JAADXK010000309.1:0-29153 GCA_023337805.1 Globisporangium barbulae
CGACGAGCTGCTCAGTTGGCGATTCGCCACTATCGACACACACAGACGCATTCATGTTGACGCTCTTCCGCCGGGGCGCACTGACCCGCCACCGCCAACGCGCGCTGCTGCTGCATGCGCGCGGCATGGCGCAACTGGGCGTCCATGTACCGATAAAATTTTGATACCGGTACTTGGATCCCATGAGTGATGGTCGAAGCGTCGAAATTGTATTGGACTCCACAATGTCGAAATCGAATTTCGACGACCATACTAACGAGTTCAACCAAGATGGACTAACACGCAAGTGTCTACCTTCACCAGACACGATGAAGCCAAACAACTGCAGGTGTGAAACTACTACTTGACGTCATAGAGCAAACGAGTGTAACTGACGTTTAGGGGCGACTGAACACTAGCGCTACTTCTTCCCTTGTCAACGGCGTGAGCTTCTCGTTCTCGCGCACCTGGAGCTCACGACGCAGCAGTTTGCCTGTCGGGTTCTTTGGGGTCGCCTCCGTGAACTCCACCTGGCGGATCTTCTTGTACTCAGCAACCTTGTGATTCACGAACGTTTTCAGCTCCACAGCTGCCAAGTCTGTAGGCTCCACGCCGTCCTTGAGGACAGCGTACGCCTTTAGGACCTCACCAGTCTCAGCATCGAGATCACGGACGCAACAGGTGTCTGTAACGCTTGGGTGCGTGATCAACAGAGCTTCAAGATCGGCGGGGGCGACCTGGTGCGATTCGAACTTGATGAACTCCTTAATGCGGTCCACTAGGAACACGAACCCGTCGTCGTCAATGTACCCGTGGTCGCCCGTGCGCAGGAAGCCGTCGTCGTCGAAGAGTTCTTTGCCTCGGGGCTGTTGAAATAGCCAATAGTGACGGACGGCGAGTAGATGTAGATCTCACCATGCGCACTCGGTGGCAGCTCATCCCCGGTCGTGAGAGACACGACTTTCATGCGGGCGTTCGGGATCAGTTGCCCCACCGAGCCGTGCTTCTTGGCAAACAGTGTCGAGCACGTGGCGGCGCCAGCGAGCTTCGTCATCCCATAGCCCTGCAGGATCATCACGTTGAGCTGCGCTTCCATTTCGCGCTCGACCTCAACGCGCAGTGGCGCGCCGCCGCATACAATCGTCTTTAAACTCGAGAGGTCGTACTTTTGGACTCTCGGGTCCTTCGTCAGGAACGCGATCAGAGGTCGCGACATGAGGATCGTCTCGAGCTTGTACTTCTCGAGACTCGCGAGGAACTGATCGGGATTAAAGCACAACCGTCGCCGTGCCGTTGTAGATACACACGTGGAAGATGATGACGCCCGTGCGGTACAACTGCGCGAGCGCGGGCGAGTACTTGGCTGGAGGGTTCAGGTGCGAGTACTCAATGTTCACTGCATGAAGGCCCCTCCCTGTGAGCTGCACGCCCTAGTCATATTATAGTAGTGTACTCAGAGTTAGAGACGATGGCTTTCACTCGAAACGACACTAAGCAGTTAACAATAGTGAATACCTTGGGGCGCCCGGTCGTGCCGCTGGAGAACGGGAGGAAGACCATGTCGCGAGGATCCACTGGCGGCAAGTGTGGGAGGTCCATTGCGATCAGCGAGAACAGTCAGTAGTACTGCATACGTCCGTTTAAAAGCTCGAGGTCTCGATCTGGAAAAATCGTTGCACTTGGTTTCAGTATACTGATGATGCTAAATCCTGATTCGGAGACGTGCCCCAAAACCATACTGAAACCAAGTGCAATGATTTTCTATAATACAGTAAATCCTTCATACACGGATTTTGTTGGAGCAGCACAGTCATCCCCCACAGAAGGGACGCCTGTCGATCTCCCTTTTGAAAGATCGATTCCAAGCGATTGAGCAACATGGCGTCACCGCCGCCGCTTCACGGCCGCACGGCGCTGCTGGTGCTGGGCGTGGTCTTCCACGCCGTCTACGTGCTCAGCATCTTCGACATCTACTTCAAGTCGCCCGTGGTCGCGCACATCGAGAGCGTCCACTACGCCGCGCCCGCCTCCTCGTCTTCCTCCTCGTCGCTGCTGCTGGCGCCGCCGGCCCAGCGGCTCGTGGTGTTTGTCGCCGACGGCTGCCGCGCCGACAAGTTCTTCGAAGTGAACACCACTACTACCAGTGACTCTGAGCCAGAGGCGCGCGTGTCGTTCCTGCGCCGCATGGTCGAGACGCAGGGCAGCTGGGGCGTCTCGCACACGCGCGTGCCGACCGAGTCGCGGCCGGGTCACGTGGCGCTCTTCGCGGGCATGTACGAGGATGTGAGCGCAGTCACGAAGGGCTGGCAGGACAATCCCGTGGACTTTGACTCGATATTCAACCAGAGCCGCCACGCGTGGCTTTTCGGCAGCCCGGACATCGTGCCCATGTTCGCGCGCAGCGTGCCGCAGGCCACCGAGCGCCACTACTCGCACGAAGAGGAGGATTTCGCCAAGGACGCGTCCGAGCTCGACGTGTGGGTCTACGACCAGTTCGCTGCGCTCTTCGAACGCGCCGCCAGCGACTCGGTGCTTGAGAAGAAGCTGCGCTCTCCGCAGTTGCTCTTCTTCTGCCACTTTTTGGGCATCGACACGAACGGTCATGCACATCGTCCTGGCTCGAGCGACTACCTCAACAACATTGCGCTCGTGGACGAGCTCGTGGAAAAGATTTATAGACTCATGGAGGACTTTTACGACTTTGACGGCAAGACCGCGTACGTCTTCAGCGCCGACCATGGCATGAGCAACAAGGGCGCGCACGGTGACGGCGACCCGTCCAACACGCGCACGCCGCTCGTCGCCTGGGGCGCGGGTGTCGATGGTCCCGTCAATGTAGCTAAAACTAATGCTGATACAAAGAGGACAGCGTTCCAGATTGACCTGCCGACCCAGTCGCACGCGCACGTGAAGGCGCAGCTGCGCGCACAGCAGCAGCAGGAGGCCGCGGCGGCGCGCGAGTGGGGCTCGCTGCTGAACCTCGCGCGCAAGGACGTGATGCAGGCGGACGTGGCGCCGCTCATCAGCTCGCTGTTGGGGCTGCCGTACCCACGCAACTCGGTGGGCGTGCTGCCGTTCACGTACCTGGCCAAAGGGCAGTACCGCGCCAAGGCCGTCATGTCGAACGCGCAGCAGCTCTATCTCCACGCGCGGCGTAAGGAGCAGGAGAAAGAGGCGCAGACGCTGCTCTTCTTCGCGCCGCTGCGCGCGTTTCGAGACGACGTGCCGCGCCTTACGCAGCAGTTGGCGGCGGCCTGGACGGCGCAGGACTTTGAGCTCGTGGAGCGCCTAAGCCAAGAGCTCATCGCCGTCTGCCTCGACGCGCTCGAGTACCTGCAGCGCTACGACTGGTTCTTCCTGCTGAGCGTCATCGTGCTTGGGTACCTGGGCTGGATGCTCGTGCTCGCAGTCGCGTTCCTACACCCGACGCGCTTCCGACTGGGGCTGCTTGTGCAGAAGAGTGACGTGCGTCTGTGGTTCCTGCTCTTCGGCGTCTTCACGTTCCTGGCGCTCGAGAGCTCGCCGCTAACGTACTTTCTCTACGTGACTTTCCCCGTCGTCTTCTGGAACTTTGTCTGGGGCCATCGTCAGCTACTGCGAGTTGTGGATCAAGGCAGTGGCACCAAGAAGGCTACGACGACCAGCAGCAGCACCAGGTGGCGACATTGGGGCGAGTGTGGCTTCGTGGTACTCTGTCTAGAGCTCGTGGTGCTGGGCTTCGAGCGGCGTTTCATCTTTGGCGTGGTCTTCTCGCTCCTGAGCGTGTGGCCCTGGCTCGACACCTCGTTTGCTGAATCAGGTGAGGATGAGACCTCAAGTAACAGCAACAAGACGACACTGGGGGCCTGGACTGCCAGCTGCCTCTTCATCTCGGTCTTCCCGTACCTGCCGACCGAGTACGGCGAACACACGCTGCTGGTGGTCGCTGGGGGCCTTGCGTTGCTCGCGTTTGCCCTCGCAGTCGTGCTTCGCTCGTCGTCATCATCGCTGAACGACTCAAGAGTCACAAAGGGCAAGCTGTCATGGATGCTCGCGTTCGCAGTCGTGGTTGCGTCGCTGGTCACTATGCAGTGGACCATGAGCTATCTGGAAGACAAGCGCAAGCCGCCTGTCCTGCTGACACTGGCCAACTGGGTGCTCTCGATCGCTCCGATCGCTGTGCTTCTGGCGCGACTCGCATTCAAGGCGCCACTGAAGAGCACTGGTGCCAGTGGCCGAGAATCACAAGGAGGCGAAGACAACCTGAACCAACAACCCAAAATGCTGCTGCGCATGGTGGAGATCGTGCTGGCCGTGAGCCCCGCGTACATCCTGCTGAGCATCTCGTACGAAGTCTTTTTCTTCCTTGCGCTCTGCTGCGTGCTGCGCAGCTGGATCGTCCTGGAGGCGCAGCTGGCTGCGACCACCACCAGTGGCTCGACTCCGTCGTCTACGTTGCGCCACGAGGTGCGACGCGCGTTCTTCTTCCTGCTACTCATCAAGATCGCGTTCTTTGGCACGGGTAACGTCGCGAGCATGAGCAGCTTCGAGATCTCGTCCACGTACCGCTTCGTGACCGTCTTCGCGCCCTTCCTCATGGGGGCGCTGCTCGTGATCAAGCTGCTCATTCCGTTCCTCGTCGTCGCCTGCGCCTTCCACGTCGTGCTGGAGCTCAGCCAAAGTAACTCTTTGACCCAGCGCCACCCGCCGTCGCGCTACTTCTTGCTCGTTGTGGCCATGGCGGACTTCCTGGCGCTGCACTTCCTCTTCCTCGTCAAGAACGAGGGCAGCTGGAAGGAGATCGGCAACTCCATCTCCATGTTCGGCATAGTCAACGCGCTCATCGTCTTCGTGCCGCTGCTCTTCCTGCTCGCCAGGCTCTTCGTGCGCGACCTGCTCTTTGAAGAAGTGGCGACAGACACGCGACCCAAGACGCAGTGAGTGACTCGGCCAACTCGAGCAAGTAAGGGTTCATGTTGGATGGCTTCATATTGAAAATGGTCGCTAGCGTTAGATAGATAGAAATTGGGGAAATACCATTGGATCTCCTCTTCGTCTCGGTCTCTTGGCTGCTGTCTGCAGGTCTTGTGCTTCTCTAGTGAAAGATCACGCGTAAGCAGCTCATGCTGTGACGTCCGCTTGGCTGGTACCGACGCCTGCTACTCCTGCGTTGCCACTGATTGTGCCGGCCGCGCCCACAGGCGCCATCTCGCTGATGTTGACGTACACGACGATCACGGTCGTATCGTCGATGACCTGCTCCTCCTTCATCCAGCGCCGGTTGGCCTCCATGATGAGCAGGTCCACGGCGACCTTGGGGTCCTTCTGCGCCATCACGATGTCCATCACCTCCTCGTTCGACATGAACTCCCAGAGCCCGTCGGTCGCGATCACGAGCGCGCGATCGCTCTCGTCCAGCATGTGCGTGAAGTACTCGGGCTCAGACACCACGCCAGCAGTGTGCGCCACGGCGTCTCCCAACGAGCGCGACATGGCGAGCCCCGGCACGTCCATGTGGCCCAGCCACACGCGCGGCGGACCGTCGATGCCGTCGTCGTACTCGACCGCGAACACGCGGCCGCCGCTCGCGAGAATGCGCGCCTTCTCGTCCGCGCGGTCGGGTTTGTGGTCAATGGACACGGACTCGGTCGCCAGCACCTCCTCGCCGCTCTCAGACGTCGCTACGAACGCGCGCGTGATCCGCGAGTCGCCCACGTTGCCCACAACCAGCAGGTTCTCGCGGATGACCGAGACCACGGCCGTCGTGCCGCTAAACTCCGTGTCGATGGCCGAGTCGCGGATCACATGGCGCTCCACGATCTGCAGTGATTCGCCGATCGCCACTTTCATGTTGGCAGCGTCGTTCGTGAGGTTGCCCGTAGCCGCGAACTTGGGGTGCTTGAACAGCTCACTCGGGTACTTGTCGCGGATGCTGTTGGAGACGCCATCGCCCGCCTCGCCGTGGCCGTCGAACACGCAGAGCAGCAGCGAGCGCGAGTTCGGATCGTGCTTGATGATCATCGAGTCCTGGTTCTTCTTACGCGGGTTGTACGGCGCGTAGCCCTTCTTCGACAGTCCAGCGTAGGCGGCCACGGCGCTCGAGCCGTCCTCCACGTAGTCCACGTCCGTCGTGGTGACCTGGGCCATGCCCTCGACGAGCTTGTTGTCGCTCACGACTGAGAGGCGACGTCGCTGCAGCCCAAGCGTGTGGTCACTGACGCCAGCCTTCGAGGGCGAGGTGCCAGGAGTCTTCTTCGAGATACCCTTGGGCGACGCCACATTCACGGCCGTCGCGGCTTCCTGCTGGCGGATCTTGGCAACCGAGCCATTCTTCGCGATACCTTGACGCAACGCCATCGTTAATCGTAGGTTACCTAGGGGTTGACGTGGGAGACGGCGCTGGGAGAAAGAGGCTGGGACACGGGTGCAAAAGCAGGAATGAAAGAAACCAAGCACGGGCCTCAGTCAGTACCTGAACAAACAAGCGCTGGGCAGTCCCACGTCGTCGCTATTTTTGCTTTTCGCTTTCGCTTGCTGTTTCCCAAGAGCGCAGGAGCAAGATCAAATAAGACGTCTGAGGCAAACCGGTCCGATCGTTTTCACACGTACCAGTCCGTAATCATCCAGCGAAGACGATGCTGGTTCAGCCTTGGATAAACCTCGTCTATTATCGGTCGAGTGTGAACTTGCGATCTTCGCTGCTTGTGCCTTGTGCCTTGCCAACTCACAGCCTGCAACGGACGAAAGGCATTGAGCTCTGCCTATAAATACAAAGCACATCCGCACCTCACGATCACGCTTACGCCTGGTCCTGATCCAGGCACTACACCGATGCGACCCAGTCTCACGACTTCACTGAGCTTAGCTAAGCGTCTTCCTGTCTTCTGATTTCTCCACCGCCGAATTCATGTTCGACAGTGTTCTGCCTGAGCTGATCATGCATGATACAGTCCAGTCGTCACCTTGATCTTCACGAGCTGTTATCCAACTGACGACAAGAGCACGAGAAGGAACTTGAGAATCCCACTTGAAGGTCTGCGTGCTCAGAAGAACGAGCATTCGACAAGGAGGCTTGGCATCCGACGGGAGGCAGCTTCGGTCTCAATATAAGCCTGGGAACAATACAATAGATTAAGAAACAGCATTAGCACGTACAAAATCCAAAGGGTTTCTTAGGGTGAAACACCCTTCGGATAGCCACTTACACTATCTCGCGTCAATCCACTTCGTCACAAGCCTCATCGCGAATCAGACACTTCAACCTGTCAGAAATACGCGCACAAACTAACGAAATCCTACGTGCAAACCTGGACGTGGAAACAGTGATGAAAGCGTTGGATGAGCACTGGTTCATCTCCTTGATTCGTTCTTATACCTTGCAGCCACGTCCTCGTGCGGTCCTTTCCAAATGTGCAGTGGGGCACTCTAGTCGCTGTCGTCGTCGCTGTCGTCGTCCGACGAGAGGCTGAGCGAGATCTTCTGCGCCGTCTCCTTGTCCGAATCACTGTCGCTGCTGTCGCTGTCGCTATCACTGTCGTCGTCTTCTTTCCCAGACCCAGTTTCGTTACCCGTGGCGGTGCCACTCTCGTCCGCTTCGTCCGACGAGTCTCCAAGCTTACGCTTCTTGCGCAGACTCTCAACGTCGTCCACAATTTCGTCGTCGTAAAGCGGTACGCGCTTTTCAGGAAACTTGAACTTCTTGCGCAGGATCTCCATCGCGTCCGGCGGCAACGGGTCACCAGCTTTCCAGGACTCGGGTAATGTAATGCCTTGCTCCTAGAATAAGTTTGTTTGCAAACCGGCGCATGATGATTAGTACCCCACGACACAAGCATTATGATAATGAAAGGGTTGCCATGTACCGTGAAGAAGCTGCGCCCCATGTAGTGCAGGAGCGCGTCGAGCGGCAAGTCAACCGGGTCGCCCGGCTTCCATCCTGCCGGCATCTGCTTCCGGATCTGTGCGTCGCTCGCTCCGAGTCCAATGGGGATGTTGAGTTTCTCGAGATCGTCGCTCGCGTCGTCCTTCTTGACTTTGCTCGCAGTCGACGAGTACTTCGAGTCGGACTCTTGCGTCACGATCTCGTCCACGATGCCACGACTGAGTACACCTGCGCGCATCATGTGGCCCTGCGGCGCGGGCGGCATGAAGCCAAACATGGGGAACTGGAAGGCAGAGGCGAGAACGACACATACAGAAAATACTTGAGCAACTATCATCCATACATTCAGGGATTGGGCGACCAACGTACCCCTGGACGCCACTCTCGTGGTGCGGACGTTGTGCCCGCGATGCGATGCGCGTACGCGACAATGTCCCGCGGGTCCAGCACCACTGCAGCAAAACACACAGCAGAGAACACGCACTATTAGTACAATGGAACAGCAAGAGTAGTGTGGATACTCCGGCTGAGGTCTTCTACCTTTGGTCTTCTGCTTGGCATGCTGGAGCACCGTCTGGTGTTTCTTGAGCACATTCGCAATGTCCTGCAGCAGTCCATACTTTCCGTTAATAGCCACACATCAGACCCACGCTGCATATAGCCTAGGACCACAGCCACGCACCTCCTGGGAGCGACGCAGCTGCGCCGCGTAGCGGATCACTCGCTGCTTCTTCTTCTGGATCTCGTCCTGGATCGCCGCGAGCTCCTTCTGCGCGACTTGGTGACGGGCCACTGTCATGTTTAGAAACGACAACATGCTCAGTGAGTACCGTCCTGGCCCATGCCGCGCCACACATAGACACAGATATGCACACTGGAGGACAGGGCGTACGTTTCTTGACCGCGGCAAGCAGCTCGCGGTCTTTCTCGAGTACCTTGCCAAACGTCTCGTTCACAGTGCGCAAGCGCGTCGCTGTGATCGTCGACGGCGGCCTATGAGAGTAATACCATAAACACATACACACAACGTATTAGCCACTACACAAGAGCGCGGTTGTCGTCACTCGATCGCTCTACATGTTCGAAAAGGGAGAAGAGAGTAGAGACGTACAGTGAGGCCGTGCTGAGCGACTCGAGCAGCTTAGTGACGAGGAAGCGGTGCTCGTGGAGCGACACCTCCACATCCTCACGCACGCTCGGCATCCTGCTGATCCTTCACGCCTTCTTCCTTCACGCACACAGAGAGGGTGCTTCGCTTGAGCCCGCGCGCTGAAAATGCAAGTGAAAGCAGGAAGCGGGGGGTACAATTGTATCATGCACTCGAGTTATGCATCAATTGCACATATGCAACTAACCAGTACAATTTGCTACTGTTTTATTGATAATTTGGTCTCTACGTATGTATCTATCCAGGTTATGTTATTTAAAAAATAAAGAGTGAATGTGGCCAGATGGGGGGCATTATTCGTTCCACATTCCGTGGCAGACAGCACAAAGCCAAGGAAGAGCTCTCGCCTGGGAAGGAAGATGGCGGAAGACGAGGCGCACGGTGGCGGCGCGGGCGACGGCGACGCCTTCTGGCGCCAGTACGAGCGCGATTACTATGCACTGCTGGGCGTGGCGCGCGACGCCAGCAGCGAGGAGATCCGTGCGCGCTACCTGGCGCTCTCGCGCGAGTTCCACCCGGATCGGCGCCGCAAGCAGCAGGACGAGGCGCTCATCGCGCTCGCCAACACGCAGTACCCGATCCTCGACCGCGCCTACAAGGTGCTCTGCGACCCGGTCAAGCGACGCGTCTACAACCTCTACGGCGAGCGGGTACGTTATGCCTTTTCTGTGTCTGTGGGTCGCTCAGCACGAGTTGCTCTTTGGATGATACCGTAGTGGATGCTGAGCTTACAATGCGTGTCATGCCATGTCGGTCTGTGCAGGGAGTGCAAGCGCTGGAGCAAGATGCGGCGCTGCACAATGTCGTCGGTACGCACCTAAAGTCGTCTGAAGAGGTTCGTTTTTCTTCCTCCGTGCGTCATTCGATCCACAAGACTAACTTGTAGACATTCGATTGCAGACACGCTAAACGATACGGTCTTGTTGTGATGCTGCGTGTGTGTGTGGTCTGTAGATGCAACGCCACGTGGAAGACGTGATCCGCCGCATGAACACGCAGGCGCTCGAGGGTCAGTTCTCGTCGTTCAGCGAAATGTCGATGAACGTGGACGCGTCGGACTTTGTGCGCGAGCCCATGCGCGGTCTGCGCAGCCTCTTCCAGCGTGGCGGGCGGTACGTGGAGCGCACGGAGATGACGATCCACCAGCGCACGATGTTCCCGTTGACGCGCAACCTAAATCTCACGGTCGGCGGCTACATGTACGACAAGCACGGCCTGGGCATGGGCAGCTTCACGACGCAGCTCGCGTACACGTCGTTCGACCCGAGCACGCCGTCGTTCACACTCTCGAGCGAACTCGGCTGGACGCCCAAGCTGCACTGCCAGATCAGCCAACCGGTGTCACCACACACGGTGTTCATGCTCATCCCGGAGCTTGACGACAACGGCCTCGACGTCTCGTTTGGTGCCAACCAGCTGCTCACGTCGCAGCTCCATGGCGCGATGATGTGGAGCACGCGAGACGGGCTCTCGGCGTCGCTGAGCAACGACACGGGCAACTATCAGGCCACGGCCGCTGTGGCGGTCAACAAGGGCGGCCCGAACCTCTCGCTGCAGTTCCGCCGCGCGCTCATGGCTGCCACGTCGGCCAAGCTCTCGGTGCGCGCGAACCTCTTTGGTGGCTTCTCGCTCGTCGCCGGCGCGAGCCGCGAGATCTCGCGCCGCACGCGCATCGCTCTGGGCGTGCTCTTGGCGAAGACGGGCGTGACGCTGCGCGTGGGCTTCACGCGTGGAAGCGTGCGCTTCGTGATGCCAATCTTCCTCTCGCCGTTCTCAGCGCAGACGGCGTTTTCGACTTTCTGTGCGGCGACGTCGCCGTTCGTCGTCTCGGCGGTCGTGACGCAGCTGCTCAAGCCGGCGCAGGAGAAGCATCGCCGCCGCGAACTCGAGCAGCGCCGCGAAGTACGCGTACAGTACCTTACGACTGCGCGCCAAAGCGCGATCGCGCAGCAGCAGCTCATGGTGCGCTGCGCGCAGGAGAAGCTCGAGAAGGAGAAGCTCAAGGCGGACAAAAAGGGGCTCGTGATCCTCGTGGCGCGCTACGGCAAGAACCCGACAAGCTCGGACTCGCGCGACCGCCAGAGCGAGGCCTCGCAGGCTTTCTACGCCGCTGCGGATGGTGGCGCCGACAGCGACAATGACGATAGAGAAACAACGGAAGGCAGAAGAGCCGACGCGGCTGCTGAAACCGCGAGCGCAGAGGCCGCTGCCGCGATCTTGGAGCAGAAGTGGATCGATGTGACCATCCCGCTACAGTTCTTCGTCAACGTACGTTGTTGATGGATTCTCAGTAACTGTCCGCCCGTTTGACCTGCGACTGACGCTTGTGTGCTTTGTGCGATTAGGACTCGACGCTTTCGCTGCATGGGCACTCGAAGGCGGGTCTGCTGGGATTCTACAACCCGTGCATAGGCGACGACCTGTCGGTCGAAGACGCCGCCGCGCTCGAGCGATCGTCTTCGTCAGCCGAGAAGCCAAAGCTGTATGTGCCATCTGAGCTCACGGGGCTACTAACCTACACGTATTTTGTGAGTGATACTGACGAGGGTGTTTGTTGTCTTGTTCGTCTGTAGATACGTGCGCTACGCCTACGATGGCAGCGTTTTTGAAGCCACTTTTGCTGACGACCAGGTCGTGGAGCTCCCGTCGCGCTTTGCCCAGGCGATGGGGTCCGTCGGGAGCGTGTACTAAGAGAGAGATTGACGGAACAAGCGGCTCGACAGAGAGAGTGCGCGAAGACAAGTAGAAGCTTAGAAAATACGTCAGCGACATGCATCTGGATGACTTTCGATACAAACTGTGACTAGAGCCGAAGGAGGTTGAAGATTTTTACACCTATGTGCTGCTGCGAACGGCGTTCGTTCTGCTGGTGCTGGTCTAGTCATCAGACCGTCGCGACAGCATCGAGAACAACTTTGAAAAACTCACCTCCAAACAGCCTTAATGAAGAACGATGCTCAAGCTACAGCTGGATCGGCATCACCGGAATTGAGTAGCTCTAATAAATAGAAGACCGGTCACTATTCAGGAAAGTCGTTTGCAATTGCTTTTTGGCCTTTTTCTGCGCTTAGAGGACACCAAATGTCCTTCTTTGACCGACAGACAGTAGAGCACCCAGCGGCGTCTGGAGCTTGTTCGTGAGCAGCACGCTTCAGCCGTTGCGGCTGGCCAACGACCGATGGCCGTAGACGACGTACGTGAGGATGGCGGCGGCGACCCAGATACAGGTGGAGATCACGAAACGATCTGTTTGTCGTACGTACTTTAGCGAGGAGTGCGTATTGACAAAAATACCGCGTACAGCGTTGAGTGTAAACATTTAAACTACTGCAAAACGGATGTAGAGCGCTGCGTACTTTTGTAGTCGGGATGGAGTCAGTGAACTGCACATCCAAGAAGAGCCGCTTGGCTCGGTTTGGTTGTTGCAAGAAAGCGAATGAACATGGGAAGCTGGATGTTTGTATCTGATGTATCTGTCTGCTTGCTGCTGTGTTCAGAAACTGCAAACGCTATTGACTCGTTCGACTGCTTCGTTTGGATCGCGTAGGGTGCTCTGCGATGGGAGCTTCTCGCTCCTGGCGACACGGCCGCGCCCGATCTGTGGTGCCAATGCTGCCCGCCTGCCTGCTGGAGAGGAACTGATGGAGAAAGGTGATACTGAAAACATAGCCACTCATATGTAGCAGCTGAGCTGGCTCCGGTGTTGCTAGATGAGGTCCAAAGCGACCACAGCAGTGAGTCACATCACGTCACGTCACCAGGACGCCAAAATATTACTGCTGTGCGAGGCTGAAGATCTCAGCTCGCAACGGGTACGACAACGAGTCACTCCAGCAGATGAGTAGCTCTACCTCCACCACCAACAGTCAATAGCTTATCTCCGTCATACCAGTAACATAACGCCGGAATGGATCAGAGCTACCTTCGCCAGTGAGATGCGTAGGAAGTGGGAGTCTCCATCGTGAAAGCACGGTCAAACAAGGTCCATCTTAAAAGCAAGCGTGGAGCAATTCACGCTCAACTAGGGCTAAAGCTGGGTTTTGGTCTCATTTCTCGCTCTCCTCGTCGAAGAGGGCTGGCTGCACGAGCCGTCCCGGGACGCCATGCTGACGGGTGTGCTCGATCGCGTTCTCGGGAGCACTCGCTCGTTCTTGTATTTCCTTCATGGCGAGCACGCACGCAACAAGCCTCTCGGCCAATAGCCCGCTAGATCTCTATCAGCGCTCGCGATGCAGCTCACTTCAGCTGTACTGTTTACACATGAACTCGTATCTGCGCCGCCCGATTTCATTGACCCGCCCCGGATTCTCGGTATTCTCAGCAAGCACGGCCGAGAACCGTCTACCGCAACACCAAGACCTGCGTCAACATCGAGCAACCGTGTCTGTCTGCTCGGCTAGTGTCTCATGCCAGCCAGTTCCCAGTCGGCGTCGTCAGCATTCATCAAGCCAACTTCCAGGCTGACAACAGAAACCTTCTCAAAGGCTATTCTTGGTGTGAAAAAGCGAAATGGACAATATTAGAAAAGCTTAGAAGGGGACAATGGGGACGACAACGAGACACACTAACTACAGCAGACGACAAACGACAAACGACAACGCAGTCGACGGACGCACCACTAGCACCAGCTAATACCAATAGCTCATCCCCATCCGATTGACAAACTTAATGGACAACACCGGAATGGATCAAAGCTCTTTAGCCAATGGTGCATAGATTGCCTTCCGTTCTATGACAGGTGCCTGCTGATGGAGTTCCGCAGCGCCGCCGGCACGGCGTCCGAGCGCGGCAGCGAGTTGGACGCGATGTACGATTCGGCCAGCGTCGTCTCCTCGTCGCAGCTGAACGCGTAGCCCGTGTTGCGCCGCGAGGCGCTCGTGGTCTTGAAGAACTTGGGTGGGATGCGGTCCCAGCCGCCCCCCTCGTTCAGGTCCGACGCCACCGACGAGCTGTACACGCTCGCCGAGAAGCTGTCGGCCGTCAGTGGCACGTTGTCCGACACGGCCGAGCTCGGCACGCCCCGCGCGGCCTCATATTCCTCGGCTGCGCTGTTGTTGCTGCTGCTGTTGCTGCGGTCGTGGAACTGCGTCCCGGCCGAGTTGGTGCGGTACGATTTGACCGTGATATCCGTGCCGCGGAAATCGCTCATGAAGCCCGCCGGGTGGTGGTTCACGTCGTCCAGCGACATCGACAGCGTCTGTTCCTCCATGTGGTTGATCGTGAGTCGGCGCTGGCGCTTTTCGACTGACTCGGACAGCACCTGGTTCAGCTCCGGGTAGAACGTGCGCTGGTACTGGTTGTACGCAAAGTGACGTCCGAGCGCGATGACGCAGCCCATGAGAACGACCAGCACGTAGCCCCAGCTCGAGGCCGTCGGCGCAAAGCTCCCAAACTCGTCGTACGCGACCTTGAACTTGGAGAAATACTCCACCTTCGTCCCCATCGTCGCAAACGCAAACCACGAAAGCACGCTCAGCGACCAGCACGTCAGCGACAGCATCGTCCACGTGTCCGAGATGAGCCAGATCTTGAGGTTCACAATCAGCACGGTCATCGAGAACGCGATCATGCCGTACTCGACACGCGACTCGCTCCCTGGTGCGCTCTCGGACGCGTTGAAGCCGAAAGACATCACGATGAAGATCACCAGCGACTCGAACACTGCGGCGCCGACCCAGCGCATGAACGTGTACGTGTTGAAGTAGTACCGCTCGGGGCCCTTCCGGTACAGGTCCGGGTACTCGATACTGAAGTGCGCGGGCAAGTCCTTGTCCATCACGCCGACCACGATGATCGGCAGACCCGTGAACGCGACGTTGTACACCTGCACGCCCAGCTCCCAGTACAACTTGGACCCCGAGGCGCCAGAGAGGTAGCCGTACCAGTACTGCGCCAGCACGAGCGTGATGTTCTTGTAGAACATGTACAGCACGAGCTTGGAGATGCGGATGTAGTTCCAGCGGCCGTGCACTAGCAGCAGCCGTTCCAAAAAGCGGAACTGCGCGATCGCGTAGTCGCTCGAGTTCACCGCTTGCATACCCTCCTGTCCCGAGATGCCGACGCCAACGTGCGCGGCCTGGATCATCGCCACGTCGTTTGCGCCGTCACCGATCGCGAGCGTTCGCGCAGACGGGATATTGTCCCGCACGAGACGCACCATCTCCGCCTTCTGCGCAGGAGACACGCGATTGCAGATCACGGCGCGGCAGAGCTTTGCGAACTCCAGCAGGTGCGGCGCCGTGCGAATACTGAGCGCCCACTCGAGCGCCTCACCGTCGATGATGAGCGAAATCTCAAGCTTCGAGTCTGCCTTCCGCTTTTCCTTGTAATCCCGCGCAGCAGCGTTGAGTCGCGCGATGATCGCCTCTTCGTTCGGGCACGTCGTGCAGTTGACAATCACCTGCTGGATTGAGTTGTCTAGGAGCGAGCACGCGTACGCAATATTGATTGCCGTCTCCTCTTTGTCGCCCGTGAGCATCCACACTTTGATCCCAGCAGCAGTGAGGTTCGCCAGACACTTGGGGACGCCGTCTTGGAGCTTGTCCTCGATCGCCGTCGCGCCGATGAGCTCGAGGTTCTCCTCGATCTCCTCCATGAGAGTGTCAATCGCGTTCGGCTTGCCATCTTTTCGGCGGTCGAGCTCCGCGACGTTGCCCTGCGCCTCGTCGAACTTGATCTTCCACTTCTGGAACCACTTCTCGTCGAGCTTCTTGACCGCGAGCGCCAGGGTGCGCAAACCATCGTCCGCGTACACCTCCATGTGGTCGCGCGTGATCTTCTTGAGGTGGTCAATGGAGGGGTCGTCCTTCAGACGCTGATAAATCATCATATCCGCACCTTTCGTGTACAGATACAGTTCTCCGTTCGGTCTCCTCACGACGACCGACATGCGCTTGCGCGTGCTATTGAACTCGAGCACGTCCAGCACGTCGAACACCTGGCGCTCGCCCAGCACTTCGATCGTCGCCTTGCCAACGCCGCGACTGACGAAATTGAAACCCGCGAATGCCGCGCCTGCGACCAGCGCTTGCTCATCGGGGGACGACGCAGACAGACGCACCTCACCGGTCTCAAGTTTTTCTGGAATGACAGTGTGGCACACAGCCAAGTGCTCGAAGAACTGCATGATCCTGCGCTGCTGGTCCGCGCCGGCATCACCCTTGAGCGCCTTGAAGAACGTCGGGTCGACAAAGTTCACGTACTGCATGCTCTTCATACCCGCATCCATCTTTGGCTCGTGCGGGATCGGCTTGCCAGCACGCACAAGCGCGGCGCGGCCGATCTCCGTCATCCCCGAACCGTACGAGATGCCGTTGATCGAGCACTTGCGGAATTCCATGATGTTACACGTGAGCGTGCCGGTCTTGTCGCTGAACACGTACGAGATCTGACCTAGCTCTTCGTTCAGTGCCATGGTGCGCACGATCGCGGGCGTGTCAGTCTCGGCGTGGTACATCTCGCGGTCCCAGACCATGAACTTGGCCTGCAGGAACTTGACGCTCGTCATGGACACGTAGAGCGAGATCGGGATGACCTGGTAAAGCAACAGGAAGTAGTAGAAGAGCATCTGGATGAACGACTGCCAGCGCGGCTGCGCGCGCACGTCGTCGCTCAGCTTGATGTACCACGTGTTGCGCACGATGTCGTACTGCCACGTTACGTAGCACGTCGCCGCGACGGCGCAGGCGACGAAGAGCCCGACGCACAAAATGCCGATCATCTTGTTCATCGAAAGCATGACGTCGCTCCACTTGGACGGCGCCGCGCTCGCGCTCTGCATGATCTTCGTGTCCGGTCCTGTGTTGAGCACAAGCGCGTAGACCCAGTCCGTGTTGCGCAGGTTGCAGCCGCGCAGCAGCACGTTCTTGACCGAGAGCGGCATGACCTCCATGCCGCAGCCCTCGCTCACCGTCACCTCGACCTTGCCGGCGAACTTGTTGATGTACGGGTTCGGCTTCTCAAACTTGACTACGCCGCGCAGCAGCATGAGCTCCTGTGGGTTCACGAGCGCGCTCATGGTCGGCTGGATCGCCTGGCGCAGCTTCAGGTTTGTCTCGCCGTCCAGGCTCTTGGTCTCGACGTAGCAGATGCCGCTCGCGACCTCGCCCACGGGCTCTGAGACCGCGAGGATGAGCACGTCGGCCGGGATGACCTCGCGGTTGCGGATCTGCAGAAAGTCGCCCACCTTGACGTCCGACCAGAGATGGTCCTCGATGTGGCCGCCGCGCACGATGTGGCACTTGGCCGAATTGGCCTCGTTGTCCGATGTGTGGCGTCGCAGGTCCTCCATGATCGCGAACACGGCGTCAATCGAGATGACGAAGAGCAGCACGGGCGCGTTCGTGGGCGCGCCGTATGTGTTGCTGATCGTCTTGATGGACTGCAGCACGCAGACGACGAGGAAAAAAAAGTTGGCGACTTTGGAGAAGCTCTCCATCAGAAACTTGGGCAGAAACGTAATGATGTTGTACTTGGACGTGATCACGACGTTCGTGGCCTTGTCGAAGAACGCATTCCCGGGCGCGTAGTTGAAATACACCTCGCGCAGCTCCTGTCGCGCGGCGTCCTCGGCCATGGTCATCGTCGCGCTGCTGGCGTCGATGACGTCCTTGCTGCCGGCGCGCGCGTTCTTCCCTGTTCTCAATCCGCCGCCGTTCCCGCCGCCCGTGAGCGTACGCTTGGCGCGGATCTGCATCTCGTCCGAGCTCGCCTCGCCCGCCATCAGGCGCTGGTTCTGCAGCAGCGCGGGGGAGCCCATCTCGGCGTACATGTCACTGCTGCTCTGCTTGGCCAGCAGCGGCGGGTTAGACGAGCCGCCACCCGTGCTGCGCGCCTGGTGCCGCAGCAGCTCCTCGTCTTCCACGCGCGGGCCGCCGCCGCCGAACAAGCGCACCGGCCGCCGCGGGCTCTTGGTCGCCATGTTTGCTTCTCTGCGGGGTGGGCTGACTGTGTTGTTGTGGAAAAACCGAAGGCAAACAAAAGCTGACGCTATGTATGGGTGAGTCGGAGAATGCTGTGGGTCTGGCTACCGGGAGGTCAAAATGAGTCTATTTTTGATCAATTGACTACTAGGATGTCAAAGTGAGGCTATTTTCGATTGATCGACGTTGGTAAAAATAGAGAGCCGGAGCGGCAACATGATTCGAATAGGTCAAGTGTTTTGGAAGAGGAAGAAGTGGAATCTATTTAAGGTGGGAAGATCCCAAGGGGATGGGCAAAAAGTCAGATACGGATTGCCTTGCATAATAGGATAAAGGGGATTAACATAGACTGTTGACCCTATGTGGTGATAAAGGGAAACAGCCTCTAAAGTGGTGAACCCATGAAGTCGGATCGATGATTGGCTGAAACGATTGCTCAAAAATAATCATTTCTTGAGCAATTCTTTTGGCGAAATGGTGTTTTTGTCCAAAATATACATCCGCTTGAGGCACTTTTTGACAAGTGCCGCGACAGCAGCAACACCATGTTCCTGCCGTTCCGGAACCTCTCGACGAGGCAGAGGTGTGTGCACGTGTGTGCGCATATGCGCTTGTATGTATGTACTAGGTCCATGACCGGTGCGCGCGTGTATAAGTCCATGATACACAAGTGCTTACGTGCAGTCATTATGTCTTTGTGCCCTTGACAGCGCGGGCTACGCTGTGCTCTGCGTCGTGCTCATGGCGGGCATCAAGTACCTGGACGAGCGCACCCCCGAGCACGACCCGCTCAAGGCGACCGACGACAGCTTGGTACGCGAGCGCTTTGATGCATTTAATACACCGTAGTGCACTGTTATTGATGTGAACTGCTTGCGCTTGTGCTAGGCGTGGAGCGACATGGACGACCACGCAGCCCGCAAGCGCCGCGACCAGAGCACCAAGTAGTAATGGTGCAAGATACAACCACGCATGTGGACAAGCAAACAATGCACTCGCACGGAGCGCTGTTTCAGTGAGTTATCCTATCTCTATTAGGTGTGAGATCGTCTCGCAAGCGACACCCGATGCTTTTGCTGTGTCGCGCTTGGTTCAGGAATGTTGCAAAAATATATAATTAAGAATAGAAAGAGAGATACTGCGTCTCTCTCCATCGCCGCAGCACGAGTAAGCGCCTCCACTCGCGCGTTCACGATGTCATGAACGCTTGAACAGCCAGCCACATGCGGTCGTTGAAAATCTATCGGAACAAGCGCGCGAACGCCTGGATCATTTGTCGCGCGGCCTTTGTGAACAGCATCCCGAAAGCTACGAGGACACACAAGGACGAAATTGACAGAGTTGGCGGGGTAAACGTCAGACTTTAATCGTGCGTACCGATAAGACAGATTTAAACGGGACGTACTTTTCAGACTTGCGTTGCCGCCTGGGAGCGCAGCCATGGCGAAGACTCCGAGTGTAATGAGCTGATCCAGCGACACATTCACCCACGCACATTCAAAGTCAATGTGTTATCACTCCTCTTCACCATCAACAGATTGCGACAGAGCATTCGTACCTGCATCACGGAGCTGCAGACGACAAGAATGTAGTTGCCCAGCACCAAGCAGCTGTACAGCGTCGCGCCTGCAGGAGGAGTGAGTAGCACCAATTTGAGTAGGACAACAAAGCCGTATCTATCAGTATGGGGAGTATAATCGACGTACCCAGTGAGAAAAAGTACGCGGTCGTGAGCGCGAGGCGTTTTGGCTCCAGCAGCCCCGCGAGGAACGCGGCCGGTCCCTTAAGCATCGCGAACGCCGTCATGAGGCACATGCTCCCGAACGTGAAGCTCAGCGCGAACTTGGACGGGCGGATCATGATCTGAAGCATGCAATAAGAGAGATAAAGAGTGGGATATTAGACCACTTGGTGAGTAGAGAATGGATCTTTGCACATGACAACGCACCAGTGGGAGAAAAATGGACGCCATGGCAAAGAACATGAGTCCCATGAGCGTCATCGCGACAAAGTACTTGAACCGCGTGTTCCTGATCGAGACAGCAGATAGAACAAGCAGTGGTTAGTCACATAGGACTGCTATCATGCAGACAGAGCGCACACGCTCATGCAAAAGCGAAATCTACCAGCTCATGGCGGGCAGAAGCGAGTTCTCCGTGTTGGACTTGCGACGGAAAAGCGGCCACGTCGCCGTCGCGTTCTCCTGCTCCTCCGCCTCGCCGCGCTGCTGTCCGCTCTCCATCGCCTCCAGGTCCACGGACGACGCGCTCGTGGACGCGGTCGACGACGCCGGCGACGCCGCACCCTGCACGGCGTTCATGGTCACGTCGCGCGCCGAGACCCACATCTTCTTGAGCGAGAGCTGCGCGGCGTTGAGCGAAGCGCTGGCGGTGGTGGTGGCGCCCTCTGCATTACCAGAGACGCTGGTTGACATGGCAGCGAGCGGGGAGGCGCTCAGCAGGCTCTGGAAGGCCGCGCCGGCCGTCGTCGCGGGGCGTTTGTTGCCCCACTGCTCCCACGCCCTGCTGCTGCTGCTGCTGTTGCTCATGTTCGTTCCAGTTTTGTTTGTGTGATGCTCTTCCTTCTTTTGAGCAAAAAGCGACATTTCGAGTTCTTACTTTCGCGACATTCGCGACAAAATAGAAAAGCGCTAAAACCATGAACAACGTTTTTGCATTCAACACAGAGAAACTCAAAAACCATGACGGGTTTTCCTCGTGGTTTTTCATTTGAGTCCGCGGCAAACGAAATGATGCTTATCTATTGTAAGTTGTGATTGGAGTTACGCACACCAATGAAAAGAGATATCTTTTAGCTTCACGCTGATACCTTCGTGCTTCGAGGAATTTTTTGGCGGAGCTGAGGTCGATCAGTGAAGCTCAAAAAAATTTTGGGACCCGCTTTTTTTCTTTGACCGGTTTTGTAGTAAATTGAATGGTGAATCCTATTCTGCAAAACTTGTTCTCAAATTCGATCTCTAACAGTCTCAAACTTTGATTTTTGACATCGAATCTGAGGAAGGACGACCATTTTTGACGCACAGAGTTTTATTTTCGACAGTCATTAACCATCAGTTTGTTCGCCGAAAATGGGTCGAGTAGTGCAAAAATGTATTGGATCTCTTGTCTACTTTGGATCGCTGTTCTGCTTCGGAAGACGGTCGCGCCGATACATGCGATTTCTTCGTTGCGCGAGACCGTTCTTCTTCCTCAACTGTTGGTGGTTGGTAGAGCAGATCGCCGCGGTGCTCGATGGAGACGTCCTTGGCGACCTTTTTGTACATGTCGCTCACCTTTTCTGGGTTCACGGGAGGATCAGGTAGCGGTGTCGTTTCGTCCAGCAAGCGCAGAGCTCTCTTCGCTGTGATGGCTGCGCCATCGTACTTGCACCGGAGGTCGAACACGTCGGGCTCTGCGTCGGGCATCGCTCGGCAGATGATTGATCCAGGGAGATCGTGCCGCATCTGGAATAGCTGATACTTTTGAATGCCTTTGACGTTGCGAGAGCTCGTCCAGGCTCTTCTTGAAGTCGCGAAACGGTGCAGGCTCCTCCTCCAACAGCACTCTCTCGCTCGACACAGACGCCTCCATTACTGCGTCGTGGAGCTGGCGCATCGTGTAGAGCGTGCTCTTCGCAATCTTCCTTCGGATCACGCCGAACCCACGATCGCAGCTGTTCTTCGTGTGTCCCTTGATGAAGAAGTTGTAGTTGATCTCCTTAAAGAGACCGGTGTGCGCGAGGGCGACCAGATACTTCAGCACGAAGTTGTTCTTGTTTTGACCCCCACAGTTATCGGCGAAAACTGAGAGGGTCCTGCTGCTGGGCTCGCGAGTGTCCACGTAGCGGTCGAGCATCGAGATGACTTCGTTCGGGCCCTTCTTCCCCTTCCGCTCGGAATACAGAAAGTTCGTCTGCTTCTTCTGGTGTTCGTCGTGGATCCCAAACATCGAGACCGAAATCAACGAGAGAAAGTACCATTCCGACGGCGTCTCTGCTGCAGACGGGAGCGTGAGGTTTTTGGCAAAGTCCATGGTGAGCACGACGTGGTTCTCATCGGCCACCGACGCGCAGAACTTGTAGAGATCCCTTGTAATCGTCGGCATCGACAAATGAAACGATGGTTACAGCATATGAGTATTCGGCAATCGAAATGATGCCATGCTGCGTGGCGAGGAGTGCGGCGCACGAAATGATGCTTACCTCATTGCCTTTGCCGACCGTGTGTGTGCGCCAAATCGCTCCGTGTCGTCTGCGGACGGCCGCTTACTCAGCGTGCTCATGTAGATGAAGCAGACGTCGCAGACGTTCGAGCGTGGAGATCCGGTCTTGATGTCGGAGCAGTGCTTCGTCAGGAGCTTTTTCATTGTCGACTCGTCCGGGAGGACGCGGAACCTGCTTCCCTTCTTGGATCTGCGACGAGCTAGGAAACTATCGCTGGCTGCATCCTCCTTCGTCTCGTCCTCGGTTCTGCGTCAGCTGTCGTCCGCTTCCTTGCTTTTCTCACTCTCGGCCGCCTCGGATCGCGCCGTTCGCTTTCTCTTGTTCTGATGCACATGCTTCTCCGTCTCATCCGCCGCTAGCTGCTTGGTACGCTCGTCTTCTGCGTACAGCGTCATCTCTCGGTGAAGGCGTTCCCAGGTAAAGAACGATGGGAGCAAGGTGAACCGCTTCGTCGACACACGACTCGTAGCGCTGCCGCCACCTTGCTGCTGCCGACGGACCCGAACTGGCACGACCTGACCAACGTTCTCAGCGAACGCGCGAAACCACGCGGTCAACCACGCGAGGTCGATGGTGGCGGCGTTCTTGTTCTTGAGCCCTTTGTGGATGGGAGGCGTGAATGAGCCTCACGAGACCTGAGCGCGGAGACGGTCGAGCGACACGCTGGAGATCTGGTAGCAGGCGCAGAAGACTGCGCGACAGCACTCCCCCACCAGGGGCAGCGCGTAGGTAAATCGAACGCGCTGTTTTGCTGGTTTCGCTGTCTGCGAGGATCGCCAGCGCCGCCAACACGCTCGCCTTGCGCTCTTGCTTTGTCATAGCGCCGATGGAAGCCACACACTGCACTATACGCTCGAACTTGTCGCCCACGCAGCTAGGCGTACAAGGATCACCGTCAATGATTGTGGCGGCGTAGCCCTCGATGATGGCTGCATCGAGCTCCAGCTCGTCGTCCTGCTCGTCCGCACTGGATCCGGCGAAATCTGGGTCGTCGTGGGCGTCACTGTCGTCGCCGTCCTTGTGCAGCTCGGCGCCAACCTCCTCGTCTGCGTCGCTCTCGTCGACGCTCGCGTTCTCGTCGGCTTCCTCGTTGTCTACACTGGCGCTGGCAGTGCTGCCTTCCTCGCCATCATCACCGCCGTCGCCCGCGCCGCCACCTTGGCTGGTGCTGTCAGCGCTGCATTCCTTTCCTCATCCGTGGGCACCCGCTCGCTTTCACGGTCTTCATCCGTTCAAGTGCTCTTTATTTTTGACAAACACAAGGCTCGTTTTCTCGGAACTTCACTTAAATACGAATCCTCGTTCCTGTTTTCAATCGCGTTTTTCTCGAAATCGTCATTTTCATGAGCATCATTTTGTTTGCCGCGGACTCATTTATTGATTTACAAACGTAAAAACTACGCTGTCCTTACATTCGACTGATGTCTAGAATGTCAGTTCATGGCTAGAATGTCATTTGTATCATATCTTCCTAGTGCTCAAAACACACAACTGCGTTGAAAATAGGTGTAACTTCGCATTTAAATGAAGAAAATGGTAGCTTAATTTTATCTGGGGTGCCCCTAAAGGCACCTGGAATTTGCCTACAGGCACTATTCTCATTTGTCAACACCACGATTAAATAATAACCTGATCAAACAAATAATTGAAGCCTCAAATCAGTTTCACCGGGTTTTGACTATCAGAGCCCTTTGAGCCATTCAAACATATTCAAGAAAGACCAACGCAATGGCCAGCAGCACGACACGCACACGTATGACCGCGCAACAGAAGATGCTCCTGTTCCAGCACCACGCGCTTCATCCCGAGCTGTCGCTGCGCAACCTGAGCGCATGGGCGTGCGCTGAGTTCAAGCTCACCAAAGCGCCTTCTCGCTCGGCTCTCTGCAAGCTGCTCAAGGCGCCTGTGCCAGCGGAGCGCGCTCTCGCTCGGCCGACGCTCAAGACAGCTCACACAGTGACCTCGGCCGAGCTCGAGAGCGCGCTGGTGCAGTGGATTGCGGCATGTGAGGCTCTGCAACTGCCGGTGGTGACGCTCGCCACGATCCGCGCCAAGGCCGAGAAGCTGCGTGGCGTCATGATGCGCACAGCGGCTGACGGCGCGAGCGACAAGCTGCAAGTGATGCTCTTCAGCGTGGGGTGGGTGCAGAAGCTGATGAAGAGACACGGACTCAAGCAGCATCGAGTGCATGGCGAAGCGGCGTCGGCGCGCGCGGACCAGGTTGAGAAAGGAAGAGAAGAGTTGCTCAAGATAACGCAGCAATACAAGCCGTGTGACGTGTTCAATTTCGATGAGTCGGCCTTCTTCTACTGCATGGCGGCCTCGGTATCTATCACGAAGAGCAGCATTGCGGGTCGCAAGAAGCAGAAGAAGCGACTCACCGTGGCGATCACGTCGAACGCAGACGGATCGACCAAGCTCCCACTGCTTTTTGTCGGAACAGCGCGGCAGCCCCGCTGTTTCGGCAAAAGCAGCGCCAAGGAGCTTGGTGTCGACTACACAACGGCACGAAATGGCTGGATGACAGCCCAGCTTTTTGGTGCGTGGGTCACGCACTTTGACGCGCAAATGCGCACTGAGGATCGGCATGTCCTGCTCCTCCTCGACAACGCCTCCGCCCACCGCGTTGACGTTGCGCTCACGCACGTCAGCGTGCACTTCCTGCCCCCCAACACTACCGCCCACCTTCAGCCGCAGGACGCTGGCGTCATTCGCGCGTTCAAGAGCGAGTTCAACAAGCTGCGCAATGCGCGCGTTGTCGACACTCTTGACGATCTCCTAGTGCAACAGGGCATTCCAGCGATAGCGAACGGCGAGATCGACGTGGATAGCCTCTATAACATCACCGTCCTCGACGCCATGCGCTGGGCCCAAGCTGCGTGGGCCAAGGTGACGCCAAGCACAGTCTCGAACTGCTGGCGTCACACGGGCATTATCGCTCACGACGTCTTTGAGCTTGTTTCGGGCATTGAGAGACTGAGCATTGCCCCGCTTTCTGTTGAGCAGCTCGCCCAATAAAACCTTTGATTTTCTATGTCTCTATATCTTGTCAAACCTTTCGTATTTTATCAGTTATGCGCTCTCAAAAGTGTTGACTATTGGGAATAATGCCTGTATCTATGTAGAACACTGGTCGGTGGTCAACACGCTGCGAGCAAATTGGCGGTCATAAGTCACTTTTTCGTATTGTAACTGACTCGCGAGCGACGACTTTTGACCTTTTTTCGAAGGTTATAAGCTTTATGCAGTTCATTTCTTTTGGTTAGATATGAAAAGTTGATTTTTATATATTTAAAGAGGTGGGTCTTGTGTCCACCAATGAGTGCCAAGTGTCCAGCGCACGCAATCAAACGTTCAAGAACTGTGAGAATTAATATTTACGACTTTGAAGTCTTCTCCTGTATTAGTATTCAGTATACCTTTATTAATGAATATCCTTCTCAAACAAATACGGAGGTGGGATTCAACGCGCTGACTTGCAAAGGTGGGATGAGCGGGGCAGACGCATGTTGAACTCTGCACAAAGACCAGCCACTGTACCCTTCTTCAGTGCTGCCCTGAGACCCGAGCCAACCGTTGACACCAAGGCCAGCATGAAGGACTCACAGCAGCGCAATCCAAGCTGCGAATCTGCCTTGAGTACGGATCTGCTGCGCTGGTCCCGTGAATGAGAGAAGAGCGCAAGGCCAATGGGTCTGCTCACAACGCAATTCGCCCTCCAAGGCACAAGCACCACCCACCCACCTCCAGACACAGCAACTCCAACAGCCGCAAGAAGATGAGCTCCGAGCTCCTCCAGCCAAAGCCGCAACAAGGCTACGGCACCACTCAAGGTGTCTCAAGTTCGGACTCAACCGCTAATGCTATCGAGGTTCAGGCCACGCCTGGGAGCGCGTCGTTCCTATCACGCATGCTCTTTTCGTTCGCGACGCCCATGATGCAGATCGGCAACGAGCGCCAGCTGCACACGGTCGACCTCTGGGATCTCGAGGGCGAAAACCAAACCGCGGTCGCGTTCACCAAGTTCAACACGGAGTTCGCACGCGATGGTAACAACACGTCCGTGCTCAGGGCCATGTGGTGCACCTACGGCGGGCCGTTCCTGCTCTGCGGCCTCGGCGCCTTGTTCTCCACGGCGTGCAACCTCTTCGCGCCACTGGTGCTACACCACGTGGTCGACGCGTTCACGGCCGTGAAGATCGACATGGAGGACTTGACGCTCTGGCTCGGCGCATTCTTCGCCTCGCGCCTCGTGAATGCCGTTGTGGACGTCCAAATGAAGTTCTACCTGGAGCTCGTGGCGCTGCGCCTCACGGTCGCGCTTAAGTCGCTGCTGTTCCAGAAGGCCATGCGTCGGTCCACGCAGAGCAAGAACGAGGCAAGGGCCGTGGACGTTGCCAATCTGTACACCTCAGACGTGAACAACATCCTCTGGGCCGCCTACGAGATCAACAACCTCTGGCTGCTGCCCGTGCAGATCGGCGCGATGGTCTACATGCTCTACGACGTGCTCGGACTTGCGGCCTTCGCTGGATTAGCCGTAATTGGCGTTTCGATGTTCCTCAGCCTCGTGATCGCCAAGTTCTCCGGTGACGCCTTTGAAGACGTGATGCTGCGCAAGGACGAGCGCATGAAGGTGGTCAAGGAGGTCTTCGGCGCGATTCAGGTCGTAAAGCTCAACGCCTGGGAGACCAAATTCGCCGACAAAATCCACAAGCTGCGCACCCACGAGCTGTCGGCGGTCGCGCGCGTCTTATACTGGGGCGCGCTCTCGATCTTCGTGCTCTGGGCCTCGCCGCTGGTCGTCTCGACCGTGTCCTTTGCGGTCTATGCAATCGGCATGAGTCAGATCCTTACGGCTGCCAAGGTTTTCACTGCCATGGCGCTCTTCAACGCGCTTCGTGAACCTCTGCGCGACTTGCCGGACGTGATTCAGCAGTTCGTTCAGGCCAAGGTCGCGCTCGAGCGCATCTCCGAGTTCCTCGCGATGCACGAGTACGAGGTCTCAAACGTGCAGCGAGACACCGATACCAGCTCACAGCCTGAGGACGTCACAATCGCAGTGGACGCTGGCTGCTTTGGCTGGAGCAACAAAGAGAGCCCGCTCTTGAAGAACGTCAATCTCACAATCAAGAGAGGCGATTTGGTCGTTGTCCACGGCTCCGTCGGCACTGGGAAATCCTCTCTGTGCTCAGCTCTCCTTGGAGAAATGGACAAGCTCTCAGGAAGCGTCTTCTTGCGAGGCACCGTGGCGTACTACTCGCAACAGACGTGGCTTCAGCACATGACGATTCGGAACAACATCCTCTTTGGCAGCGTCTATGACGTGCGCAAGTACCGCCAAGTCCTCGACGCCTGTGGATTGATCCAAGACTTGGCCCAATTCCCTAGTGGTGACGCTACTGAGATTGGTCAGAAAGGCGTGAACCTCTCTGGCGGCCAGAAGGCGCGCGTGTGCCTCGCGCGCGCGTGCTACTCGGATGCCGACGTGTTTATTTTGGACTCGCCGCTCGCGGCTGTGGATGCTGTGGTGCAGAGCGAGATCTTTACCAAGTGCATCTGCGGTCTACTGCAGAGCAAGACGGTCGTGCTGGTGACCCACAGTCCCGACATCATCGCGTCCGAGGCAGCCAACTTCAAGATCCTGGTGCAAGACGGCGAGCTCAAGGGCGAGCGAATGGAGATTATCAAGCCCCGTAGTTTGTATACTCCGATAGTGTCGCCTTCTCAGGCTCAGATGGCCCACAAGCACGAGAGTGATGCAGCTCAGGCAGCTCTGGCTGGCGCTGGTCGACTAGTGAAGGACGAAGAGCGTGAGGAAGGCCGCGTGTCCAAGAGCGTTTTCATCGAGTACCTCAACGCACTCGGAGGCGTCAAAGTCGGCATCTTCTTGGTCTGTGTGCAGGTGCTGTGGCAGGGCTTCCGAATCAGCAGCGACCTGTGGCTGAGCCACTGGACTGGCTCAGGTGAGGAGCAACGTAAAGCTTACAATAGGGACGACACCAAGTACAACATGCGCGTCTACGCGTACCTGGGCGCCGGTGCAGCTCTCATGGTACTCATTCGTACCGTCACCGTCTCGTTCGTGGGTCTCCGCGCCTCGCGCCACCTCTTTGACGCCATGACACACTCGCTGCTGAGTGCGCCCCTGCGGTTCTTTGACGCGAACCCGATCGGCCGCATCGTGAACCGCTACGCAGACGACATGGAGACGGTCGACGACCGGCTGCCGTTTGCGTTTGGCAGCGTACTGGCGAACACTTTCGTCACGGTCTGCCAGGTAGCCACGGCCGTATACATGGTGCAGTTTTTGGGCGTGCTCATCCTCCCGCTGACCGTCATGTACGTGAACGTCGCGGTGTTCTACCTGGCGCCCTCGCGCGCGATCTCACGGCTCTGGAAAGTGTCGGCGTCGCCCATCCTGAGCCACATCAGCCAGTGCGAGGAAGGCGTGACGACGATCCGAGCTTTTGGGTCCCAGTATGTCGAGCGCATGGTGAGCGAGAACTTCACACGCATCAACGTGAACAACCGGGTCTGGTTTGCCGAGTGCGTAACGAACCTCTGGTTCCAGGTGCGCATGCAGCTGCTCGGCGCGGGGGTCGTGATTGTCGTCGTCTCGGCGCTCGTGTACCTGCGCGCGTTCCTCTCACCCGGGCTCGTCGGGCTCGCGTTCACGTACGCGCTCAGCGTGGACAACGGGCTTTTGCGGATCGTGCAGGCGTGGTCCTCGGTCGAGATCACGATGGTCAGTTCCGAGCGCATCCTGGAATACGCAAATATCCCACCCGAAGGCTCGGACAAGGTACTTGTCCTCGAGCCAGCGGCCCAATGGCCGCAACAAGGCGCGATCGCGTTTCAAGACGTCGTGTTCAGCTACAAGGAAGGCGCGCCGGCCGTGCTCAAGGGCCTCTCGTTCGACATCAAGAGCAACGAGAAGATCGGTATCGTGGGCCGCACGGGCGCCGGCAAGTCGAGTCTCACCATGGCGCTCTTCCGCATC
>JAADXK010000310.1:0-29120 GCA_023337805.1 Globisporangium barbulae
AGCTCGCTTTGCCTCTGTCCTTTTACTTTTGGCGCACTCTTAAAAGTAATATCTCGGTTCTTGTGGCCGTCCTGAAGCACCAAGAGGTCAAATCGAGCCGAGATTTCACCACAAGAACGTTCGCAAATGGGTCTATAAGCTCTGGAAAAATCTCGTCGGAAATTCATTTTTGCGCGCAAAATTCAATTTTTGAGAATTTTTGGGGATGTCCCTAAGTTTTTGGCGCGCACTGTAATAGCGATCTCGATCAAAACGGCAAGCCAACATTTCGCCACTTTTTTTACTCATAAATGTATAACAATGTATTTGTCTCAGTGTATTTTTTTTATGGGCACGCCTCATTAAGCAAAGAATAACCACCCATAATCCAGTTTTTGCTCGCTGGGTTTTGATACTGATCCAAATAAGGCGGAAGTGTTAATCAAAAAATAAACCCATTAGATGGGTGAAAGGGTGGTGGGTTCTTTTTTGTGACTACTGAAGTCTGCGGCATCCATCCACGCCCGTCCACGCCCAACAGCCAAAGCCTAAGAGGCAGCATCCTCTATCGCAGCCAGCACCTTCATTCACACATTCGCGCCCATTCCGCTGCACCGAGGGACGGCAACAGCCTACCACACACACACGCGCGAGAGAAAGAGAGAGAGAGACGTCAGGACGAAAGCAATGCGCCGCTGCTGAACCGCTAGCTCCCTCCAGTCCCTCGCGCGCGTCTTCCCCCCTGATCGCTAACAGCCCGCCCATCCATCCCACCCGTCTCTATCATCCGACCCGTTCGTCCGTCCGTCCGACGAGCTACACAACAACAGAGATCCACCACTGATCCAGCCGCAGACTCAAATGACAGGCGCGCATTCGCGCCGCAAGCTCGGCATCATGTCCGTGGCGCTCATCACGTACTTTAACGTGAGCGGCGGGCCGTGGGGCAGCGAGCCCGTGATCGCGGCCTGCGGACCGCTCGTCGGCATCCTGGCCGTCACGATCTTCCCGTGGATCTGGTGCCTGCCGCTCGCGCTCACGTTCGCGGAGCTCTTCACGGCGTTCCCCACGGACGGCAGCTTCTGCAAGTGGGTGGGCGTGGCGTTCGGCCGCCCCATGGGCTTCCAGGTCGGCTTCTGGTCCTGGGTCGCCGGCGTCATCGACAACGCGATCTATCCTTGCCTGATCGTCGACACGATTATGGCGCTCTACGCGGGCGACGTCACGGGCGCCGGTGGCGGCGCCGACGCTGTCACGCTCACGGTGCTCCAGCGGTTCCTCTTCCGCGCGGTCTTCGCCGTGCTCTTCATGATCCCGACGCTCACGAGCATCAAGATCGTCGGCCACACGCTGCTCGTCATGGGGCTCATGATCTTCCTGCCCTTCGCCGTCATGATCGCCATCTCCTTCCCGCAAGTGAACCCGGCGAACTGGTTCGTCGTGCGCGAAGACGTGAGTGCCTTTGTATTGCGTACTGCCGTTGAACCGTCATGCGAATGACCGAAGGAGAGACGCACTAACCACTTGTTACGCTTGCACGACAGCGCGATTGGGGGCGGCTGCTGAGCGCGTTGTACTGGAACTACAGCGGATTTGACGCCGCTGGCGCCTACGCGGGCGAGATCCACTCGCCCAAAACCACGTACCCGCGGGCGATGATCCTCTGCGTCGTCATGATCGCATTCACGTACATCATCCCGTTTATCGCCATCTCGGGCGCCGACAAGCCGCACTACACGTCCTGGGACGACGGCTCTTACTCGGTCATCGCGCAGGCGGTCGGCGGCACGTGGCTCTGCGTCTGGATCGTCATCTCGTCGCTCTTCGGCAACCTGGGGCTGTACGTGGCCGAGATGGCCAAGGACGGCTTCCAGCTTGCCGGCATGGCGGACTCAGGGCTCGCACCACCCTTCTTCGCCCAGTACGTCGTTGCTTTTAAGCTGTATGATTTTGTATGAGGAGCGATATTGGCTTGGTGCTCATTCGAATTGTCCTATTGTCTTGTGTCTGTGCTGTTTCTAACGTATGCAGACGTGACCCGGAGAACGGTGTGCCGCGCCGCGCGATCTTGCTGTCATTCACGATCGTGGTCTTCATGGGGCTCTTCAACTTCGAGACGATCCTGAGCATCGACAACTTTTTGTCGGCGCTCGCGTCGATCGTGGAGATGAGCGCGGCCGTGAAGATGCGCTTCTCTCACCCAGAGATCGAGCGGCCGTACCGCGTGAACTTGTCGG
The DNA here is from genome assembly GCA_023337805.1 of Globisporangium barbulae. NCBI lineage: Eukaryota > Oomycota > Peronosporomycetes > Pythiales > Pythiaceae > Globisporangium > Globisporangium barbulae. Next base: position 2,217 of record JAADXK010000310.1, read on the forward strand.
ACCGTAACCTGGCGATCGCGATGGTACTGCCCTTCGTCGTGGGCGTCTTCATCATGCTCAACGAGCTCACCAAGTCCAGCGTGAGCTTTGGGCTGAACGTGGGCGTGCTCATCTTCGGCTACGGCTGCCAGCGCTGGATCCAGCGCCACCCGTACCACCAGTACGAGCTGATCGAGACGCCGCGCCTCAAGGACCTCACGCTCGAGTACGGCGTCGAGAAGGACGAAGACGCATAGAAGATCAGTGGTGGTATGTGCCTTATTGAGATCGGTGAATTTTCTACTTTGAAGTTGGTTTATGATAGAAGAAACAAGAAACGTTCGCGCCAGGAGCTTAACAGCAGTGACCAGTGAGTGATATGAGGAGCTCCATAGAGAAACGAGAGAGAGCGCCGTCCAAGAATCCGGTAACAGCGAACGATAATGCATGGTTAATGAGGTATTTACTTGGCAGGCTGGATGGATCTTTGGCTGGCTGGCGTTGGACGTACCTAATGACCGCCGTGGCTGGAAACAACTCGTGGGGTACGTGGAATGAATGAATGGCGTCTGATGGGGACTGACCACTTCTAGTGAGATCTGTGATGATGCCTAGGGTTTCTCAGTTATAGCCAGTGTATGGCAGCAGCGTGATTGGTTGGTTACCGTCGCACGGTACGAAGGCCGCAGACTTGGTCGCGTTCGCGCAGTCCATGTGCACAAAGGGACCGATGGATCCGTAGGACTCGGGCTTCTCGTAGCACGTGCGGACGGCCGAGAGCTGGTTGACGCCATCCACGGCTGAGCAGAGCACCTGCACTTTCTTCGGGTAGAGCGCCGTGATAGCCGCGAGCGTGGTCTGCGGCTTGGCGCGGTCGGCCCAGTCGTTGAGCTGGCGCGTGGCGAGGAAGTGGGTTGAGGCCGCGTTGAGCGTCGCGCGGAAGTAGACGGCGGCGCCGAGCGCCCAGTTGTCGCCCACGGCGCCGAAGCACACGCCGTGCTTCTGGAACTCGTGGTTATAGATCTCGCAGAGGCTAAAGTACGTGTTGTTCTGCGTCGGATCGATCCAGCGGAACTTCATCTCCGTGAGCAGCAGCAGGTGGTCGAGCGCGAACTCGAGCGCGTTGAACGGGTGGTTGCTCACCGTGTCGCTCACGTTGCAGCAGCCGGCGTACCCAGCGTTGTAGTTGGGCCACAGGCCGTGGATCGTCATCTGATTCTTCTTGGCGGCTTCGCGGTCGCATGTCACGCCGTTTGGGTACGCGTTGACGTTCTGGTGCGAGATGGTCGAGTCCACGCCCTTGAGCAGGTCGCGGCAGAACTGCGGAATGAAGATCTGCTCGAGCAGCAGGTAGTCGTAGTCGCGCGGCCGCTGCTTCTTCGTAAGGCAGTCGGCGTCGTTGTTGAGGCAGTAAGGCGCCGCCTTGGAGTTCACGCAGATGTCCACGCACTGCTGGCGCGGTGGGCTCGGCAGCCAGCCTCCGAGGTAGTCCACGGCGGCGACGGATTGGATCTGGTGGGTCGTGGCTGCGACGCAGAGCGTGAGCAGCGTGCTGAGCTTATAGAGCATCGTGGGAAGTGTTGTCGCCTTGAAAGAGAGGTTGTGGCTTGCGAGAGGTGAGCTGGGAGATGACAATCGTCGAGTGCGTGGAAATGGATGTGGGCATCCTCGCGAGAAGTCACATTTTCCAACAGGAGTTGGCGATCGGAGATCCGAGATCGTGCGCCTCGCTGCGGCTGCTGAGCTCCGTTAAAATCCCGCGAGTCGGTCAAGGCGCCGCTCGGTCGAGGCGCCGCTTTGAAGCGACAACTGGACGAACGTGCGGCCACGACAAGCTTGGAGACGGCGCTTGGTGAGTGAAGAGTCCCATCACTCCGACTTGTCCAACAAGCAGGGATGCGAAACTGCACCGAGGGGCGGGTGCGGCCTTGGCCAGGCATTCGCTCGGGTCTGAGAGTCGAGTTGCACGGATCCGCAATTTCCGAAGGAGAGACGCTTCAAAACTCCGCGTGTTGGACACATCCGAACCGACGTGATGGCGACGACGACACATGATGGCGACGATGACATATGATGGGCGGACACGAGACCACCTTCAGTCACAGCATAAGAAGATCAAACCCAGAGAAAGTTGCATGATCACCAACAGATTGTCAAAAAATCCAGCCTGGGGTGTATGAAATGCCATTTTTATTTGTCTCAGAAGCTCAATTCGACACAACTGCCATTTCGAAATTGAGCACAACGTTGAGAGTATGAACTGGCAAATGCTTTCGTCCATGGACGCGTCGCCGTCGCCGCTGGCGTCGCTCGAGAGCGTCTTCGCGGGCGGCGCGTGGGACGCCGACCTGCTGAGCGAGGTGTCGGCGCTGCTACAGCCGCACGAGGCGGCGGGTGTGCGAAATGCGTCGGCGCTTAGTGACGACGACGACGAGGAGGAAGAAGACGACGAGATGGGCGACAACGACCTGGCAATCCTCAACCAGCTTCTCGCGACGCACAGCGACGCTGTGCCCCATCAGCAACAGCAGCAGGTACAGTCACTGCAGTTGGCGAGCATTGCTTCCCATCCAGAGACGTCGCATTTTCCAGCGAGCGCAGGAAGGAGCCTGGTAACGAGAGAACAGAACGAGCAACTCCCATCATCCGCAGCCGTTACAAGCGTTGTCGACGTCGAGGAGATACAGTTCACGGGCCGCACGACCCGCGAGCGCAGACAACAGGAGCTTGCGTTCTTGCGCACCAAGGCGCAGGAGCTCGAGGCGAAGCTCGCGCAGCACAAGCAGCGGCGGCAGCAGGAAGCCGACGCGCCGCAGAGCGAGTCCAGCACCAGACAGTCGCGATACGCGGCGCTGTGGATGAAACTGGCCAAGCGCCAGGAGGAAGAGCGAAGACTTGTGCAGACGGAGAATTCGAAGCTGAGGCAGCTGGTCGTCGCGCAGGTGCGGCTCGCCAGGAGCCTCGACCGCGTGCTGCGCAAGCGCATGGTGCGTTCTTTTGTGCGTGCGTAGGGTGTTGAACCTTTGTTGACGTTTATGGTATTTTCTGTATCTGTCCGTACCCTAGAAACACAAGACCTCCGGACTGATTAGCACTGGTGCTAGTACAAGTGACGAAGTGCATGAGTCGAGCTGAAATCACTTTCTGCAAGACCGCGACATCCGTCATTTGTTGCTGCGGGCGAGAGCTCATGTGCTGTGGGAATCACTAGATTCAAGTGATTGCGCGGTCGAAGGTGCTACTTTGCGCTCTCCATACCCGTCGTTTGGCGAGAGAGTCGGCGATCGACGCGTCACCACACACAAGGAATCCCTTTTCGTCTCCAGAATGTAGGGCAGTTGCGTCAAGACGGCAGCCGCGATGGTGCTAGCCAAACAACTCACCCAGAGAGATCCCTGTAGACGCGGTCTCTTGACGAGCGACAGACAAGATGCGAGCTGAAGCGTCGATGCACGGACGCCACCGCACTGGAGCAACCAAAGCTCCGATCGACGGGTCCTGACAATTTTCCGTCTCTCGTTTCCGCTGGTAACGGTCGTACATACATAGAACCGACATATTCTGTGCGATAGGTTTCCTTTTTGGCATCGAAAAGCATTGGGAGAAAAATAGGTGTCTCAAATCGACTGTAGTATGCTAGATGAGAGGCTTGTCTTCTGTGATGATGCAACAGCTCAACGGACAAGGTATTCAAAGTTACACGCATTATTTGGAGCCTCATGCGCATGCCCGTGGCGCAGTCGATGGTCGGCGGTGGAGGCGCGTGGGAAGAGCCCGCGGACGTTGCGCTGCTGCATGAGGTGGCTGCGCTGTTCAATCCCAGCGGCGGCATCAGCGGTGGCGGCTTCGCGACTCCGAGCCGCATTCAACAGCAGCAGCAGCAGCCGCAGCAGCAGGAGCCGTCGTCCCAACTCGTCGCGACAGCGCACTACGACGCGGACGAGGAGCTCGCGACGATCAACGAGCTGATGGACGCGCACATCCAGCAGGTACACTATCAGCAGCAATACCAGCGCCAGCAGTCTCTGTTCCTATTTCCTGACGGCCAAGCCCTGTCACCTGTGAGAGTGTCAGTGCCACCACCACCTTCACATGTCGTAGCTCCTCGTGACGCAAGCGCGCCACCGACAGCAGTGCTATCGTCAGCCTCGCCGCCGCTGACGATCCAGCCCATAGCCGCTAAACCAGTGACAAAGACCACGCGAGAGCGCCAGAAGGAGGAGCTCATGAGTCTGCGTGCCGAGGCGGCGGAGCTCGAGGCGCAGCTCAAGAGTCACAAGGAGCTTCATCGCGAAATCGTCGTCATCGCGCCCGCCGTCCACCACCATCAACAACAGCGTGGCTCTTCTACTGGTAAGAAAGATGCATCTTCCTGGTGGGCGAGAGCTGCGGACCATCAGCTCAATGAGAAGCGCAGGGCGGAGGAAGAGAACAACCGACTGCGCGAAATGGCGCTCGGCCAGCTGCGGCTCGCCAAGAGCCTCGAGAAAGTGCTTGAGAAGCGTCGGGTGAGTTCGCCATTCTGTCACTTTGCTCGTGAGTCGTCTGATGGCCAAGCAGCTAACGTCTATGTGTCTGTCTTTCTCTTTATTGCATGACTGTAGATATGGGAAGACGCGGGCCAGTCCCACAAGCGACCTCGCCCCCAGAGTCTTCATGATCACGATAGTGCATCAAATAACAACTCTGAAGCGGACGCAGCGATCTTTGCGAGTCTCAAGAGTGTGCTCAGTCACTGTAGTGGCAGCGGTGATGCCGTGAGTGCGCTCTTCAAGCAGCACGGGCTCGATTCACTCGTGACGGACACGGTGGACGTCGACATCAAGAACAGCAACACCACCAGTGAGCCCATGCATGTGAACTTCAAGGTCGCCAAGCTGCTCCCGTTCGACTATCGCGCAGTGGGCGACGCCACGTGGCAGTGCATCCAGCGCGGCCAGAGTCCGATTGATGACCGCGGCGATTATTGTGTCGTGGAGAAGAGTGATCACCTGGTGGCGATCAAGCTCGCCATCGCACTAAAGCCTTCGATGCCGCTGCTGACCCTGCGTTCCGTGTTCCAGCGCTTCTCTGAAGCCGACCGAGTCGTGTTTCTATACGAAACCCACGCCGAGAGTGCGGCTGCCAACACCAGCAGTACGAAGAACGGCGCGTTCCCTGCGATCCGCTACTACGAGCAGAGCCGGCTCACCATTGCGCCCATCCGCGTGCCCAGTGCGTCCGTGGCGAGCATCACGAGGCAGTTCACACGCATCACGCCCGCAGCAACGAACGCATCAGCAGCAACAGAGAACCACGCGAGTGGACAAGGGGTTCTGACGGACCTGCTCATCGCGCTGCAGCTGCAGAGCGTGCACAAGACGCACGAGACGATCCAAGACATGCTCATCGATGCTCAGGTCACTACTCCCACTCATTTAACTAGCAGTGCTAGTGTTACTGATACTACCACCACAACAACCAGTAATAGTCAAGGGCAAACAAGAGGAGCGCAGTCATCGTGAACATTGTACATGCGAGGGGCGTATATTCATTCGCTGCGGTCGGGCACTATTATATAAGGATTGGTCGTCGTCCGTGTCTCCATCATCTATCGGGCGTTCTTCTCTCGCGCATTCGCTCTCTGTGGTCAATGAACAGGCGGTTGGACGCTGGTGTGGGGCTTCTAAGGCTAAGGCTCAGCTTGGGCTACGTAGCTGGTCTTCTAACTAGTTCGCTGTCTCGGTGGTCACAGCGGCATCAGGAGCAGGCGTGGTATCAGCAGTCTTCCACGCCTTGGTGAGCTCAGCCGCCTCACTAGCGTAGCCCAGCAGCTTGGACTCGAGCCCGGCGAACGGCAGCTTCTCGACAGGGTCGACGTTGAAGAGCTTCTCGTAATAAATATCCTTGCCGTAGCAGCGCTTGTAGTCCGGGTAGTACCGCCCGCCGTTGGCGCCGCGCACGTCGTAGTCGTCCACGGGTACCGAGTCGATCTTGAAGTCCTGCACGTGCTCCCACACGATCCGGTGGTTCTTGCTTGAGAGCTTTTCCTGGTTGCGGTGCAAAAACATGATCTCGTTGTTCGGGTCGTGCTGCACCATCGTGACGCCGCAGAACACGTTCTTGTCGGGCAGTTTGCGGCCCGCAGCCCCTGGCGGCATGGCGATCATGTGGAAACTGCTGTTGGTCTTCATCCACGCAAAGCGGAAGAGGTCCTTGTCGCCCCACACGAGCCGCAGTTTCTCCACGAGCCGCGGGTGCACGGCGTAGTACATCATGGCGTTCATGGCTGGGAGGTGGCGTCTCCGGTCGATCATCACCTGGCCGCTCTCCTGCTCAAACATGTCGACGTAGTCCAGATCAAAGACGTCCCAGACGAAGCTGCGCGGCTGGATGTTGAAGATCGTCTTCTTTGCGCGCCAAAAGTCCGGCCAGAACATCGCGCCCGTGCTTTTGAACTCGCTTGTGTCGAAGAGAAACGTCGGATCTTTCACCGCGAAATTGTCCGAGTCCAGCAGCAGGACCTGGTCGAAGGCGCTGTAGAAGACCGCATACATCTTGGTGTAGAACTTGGTCGCGCGCGGGTCTTTGATCTCGCGCAGGAACGCGCCGTACTCGCGCGTGAGTGCCTGTAGGATCGGGTGCTGCACGTTCGTCTCGGACGCGATGTACCAGAGTTCGACGGGGAGCGTGCAACCCATGGCGCGCAGCGACTTGATGGACGCGAACACGCTCTCGAAGAGCTTTTCGTACACCACGAGCGCGATGCCGCGCGCCAACGGAACGTCCTGCGCGACCTGGACGGTCTTGGCCGTGTCGGACATGACGCCCGTGAGCGCCTGGTCGTTCACGAGCTCCTCCTGGCACTTGGCGAACGAGAACCCCGGGTCGTGCACGTATCCGGGGGCCTTGTGGCCGTACTCGAGCATCTCGCGAAAGTCCGCGCACTTGAAACGCACCCCCGGGTGCAGCGAGTCGCAGTGCATCTTCAGTACGCGCTGGATCGCGCCGGTGTCCTTGTGCCGGATCTCGCAGAAGCCACTGATCGCGTCCGGGATCTCGTCGCTGCACGTGCGCGCTTCTTGCGGCTCGATGGCACCGTCCGGCGAGCACTCGGCCGTGCGCCGCCACGCCACACACTCGTACTTACTAAGGTCCTCGCCCAGCACGCGCCAGCGCTCGGCCACGGACAGCTTCACGGTCGGCGCTGGCGTGGGCGTGGCACTAGCAGCATTCGCATATGTAGTGGGCGCGACAGGCGGCGCAACGGCGTCCGGTTTGTTGTTACTGAGCAGCGTCTGCGTGTCATCGCTGTTGCGGCGCAAGCGATTGTTCGCGTCGGCGTGCTGGTTGAAACCGTTCGTGTTATCGATGCTTGCGTGGGCCTCTTGCGCGAGCGACGTGTTCGGGTCGTGGCGCTGGATGAGCGACGCGACCGAGATAAGGCCGAAAGCGCAGCTGAGCACGATGAGCACGAAGAACGCGTAGAGCTTGTTCTGCCACTGACGGCCGGCGTCCAGCGGTGACGACGACGACGACGACGACATCTTCCGCGTCGTAGAGCTCTTGAGCGGCGGTTCGAGCTTGTCGGGCCGCACGGCCGCGTTGCGCTCCGTGCACGGCAGCGACATCTCTTCCAGCGCGTAGTAGGCGCAAAATGCGAATGAGCGAGTCGTTCGCTTCGCGTTGTCGCCTGAGCAGGTGGCGCGACTGTTTGCTTGCTTTTCTCACCGTCGGCTGCTTCGGTCAAGTCGACAGAGAGAGCCGTGCCCATCTTCTTCAGAAACTGCTGAAACGCGGTATTTTAGCCAATGAAAGAGCGAGCAGAGTCAGCTCGTGACGTCGCACGCTTCAAACTGGGATCAGACCTTTAAAAATTAATATATTGCTTGTAGAATTTAATATTTTTAGCTCGAAAGATTTTGGGGTTCCACCAGCTGGGATTGTGGCGTGAGAGGTTACAGCCAGTTACCGAGCGAACTGCAGCCACCAAACCAAGCCACCGCCACAGCATGCTGTGGCTATGAGTTCGTGATGCGATCAGCTGTTAAGTAGATAAGCTCCCACGGGATTCTCGAGCGCTCCTTTGCATGGCTTTGCCTGCTGCTGTTTGTTTGTCTGTCTATGGGAAGACTGATAAACCAAGTGGCGACCAAAGTTTTCATGCCAGTGACTGGCTAGAACATTCGCAACCGCAAATTACTATTCTCGAAACAAACCGGCGTCCGTGGATTTTTTCGCTGGCGCTCTGGTTGATTGCCACCACACAACACACGGCGAAACCGACTGACGCCACCTAAGAAACCAGTGCGCAGTTCCTTTACATACAGTTTGTATCAGGGGGACGCCGCACCCAAAGATCAAATGGAATTAATCGCGTTCATTCTCGTGGAACCTCGGGGGTTGAGCCAATTGCATGAGATGGAGATTTCCACTCGAAAGGCATCGTCACTTGTGCTGTGTTGCTGGTCTTTTGTAGGTTCACTGTATGCCACTCTCGCATGTTGAAGGTGCATTCGCTGGACCTGATTCTCGTTTTCAGGGTTGTTGTTCCACCCACACGTCGGTAGACAATTTCACTTTCAGTCTCGTCAGCGATATTAAAATGACGATCTGGCACTAAAAGCCTTTTGAGAATGGCATTGCCACGACACCATAATACCACGTCTCGAGCCAACAAGACCAGTCTGCTGGTCCCTGCGGTCATCAAACGCTGATGAATATTTACTCGAGGGACTTCATTGCACGAGCCTCTACTGAATCTCGGACATTGGTGCAGTAAAAAGAACGTTGAGACTCCACAACATGGCTTTCCCTCGCAAGGCAACAGCAACAACAGCAAGACGCCTCTCGCTGACACGCGTGTGGTTGTGCGGGCCGTGGCTCTGAAGGATCTACACAGCTAGGTTTTCTTTGTTATGTGGTGCTCGATCCCTTTCACCATCCTGATGACCCTGAGAATAAAAGACAGATCGAATGGCACTGAACTGATCACACCAAGAGCGAAAATTCCACACGAATCCATCCATTTGACTGGCATGAGTGATGGTCCCCTGAGTTCCGCTTACTGGAAGTGCGCAAAATCGGACCGAGCGAAGCATGACGGCGGCGACAAGCGCTGCTGCTGCGCTGTCCTTCGAGACGCAGGTGGCGCTCAAGTCAACACGCAACGGCGACACAGCGTTCGCGGTGGGCTACTACGTCTCGCTCCGCCTGCTCCTCGAGCTCAACGCGCGCTCTCCGCCGCACGAACAGGTCAGCAATGCCGCGCTTCTGCAGGTCATCCAGGTCGGTGGCAACGCCAGGATGTTCAAGAGATCGTCCTTTGCGGTCCACGAGCGCGTGGACGACCTCCTCCTTGCTGAGAGCGATGCGCGTTCGCCAAGCACACTGGAGCGACGCGAGCTCACGCGACTGCAGCAAGTCGCCAAGCGCGCGAGCCACCCAAAGTTCTGTGAGCGGATGAAAGGAATCGCCCCCAGTGGCGACAAGCTGCTCAACAGACTGCAGCAAGCGTTAATGACTGCGCTCACAAAATACAGCCGCGAGCCTGGCTGCACGGAATCGATCCCGAATGTCACTGATGCAGATGGGATACTTGACTTCGCTCTCAACCAACGCGCAGGAGTCGCTCCAGTCTCCACATCATCACCTGACACTGGGCTATGGTCATCATCGCGACCACTGTCCAGAGCGACGCGTCCACTTTCCCCAGTGCTACAAGTCCCCAACGCGACACTCGATAACATCCGCCGCGAGATGAGCGTGGTCCGCGCGTACGAAATTTTCCAAAAGTACCCACTCCGTTTCACCGCCTACCGCGTATTCCTCAAAAACGACCACACAAAGCTCGCGACCGACATCTCGCGTTGCTGCATGAACAAGCTCACAAAAGCTGAGATCCGCAAGTGGATCCGAGGTAAGATCGGACCGATCCCCGTCTACAGCGCAAAGACAACGAGTGGAGAGCAACAAGTGTCAAAGAAACAGCAGAGCGCTCGTGCCAGACCAAGCGCGTTCTTCAACTGGGAGCTCCGCCACCTGGCGCTCGTCGCGGCCGCGCTCACAGTGTACGGTGAGCACGTGCTCTCAGCACTGTACGATACCCAGGCAATGGAGCAGTTGAAGGACATTCCGCTAGTCTCTGACGAGGTTCGCGACGCCAGCAAGCAGAGATTGTGCCTACAACGCGCCCGAGTGAATCACAATGGACTGAACACGTCAGGAGAATTCCACGCAGCGCACTACCTGCCGCTCGACCTCACAATCCAGTGGAACAACGCGCTACAACCTGAACTCCGACTGAGCGCGAAGGACTTGAGTGCGATCCTGAACCTCCAGTGCAACATGAAGGCTGTGCGGAAGCGTGTGAACATCAAGGACCACCGCAAAGTGGAGCACTTCATCGCCGCGTTCATCAAACAGAGCGGCTCTCGCGCCACGCCCAAGTGCGCGTCGTGGCTCATGTGGCGCAACACGAAGGACCGGCTCGAGCAGATCGCGAGACGCGTGCAGTCCCAAGAGCTCCGCACCGCGTTCTTCAAAGCCAATGGACAGGAGCTCTACGCGCTCATTGGACGCACATTCCAGCAAATTGAGGACGACTTCGCTCAGCGCGGCTACGACTTTAGCAGAATCTGGGACTGGCAGGAAAACAACACGAACGACAATACAAGCAAAGCTCGGCCAGTGATGTGCGAGCTGCTGCGGTAACAACTCGCCATACTGCTAGCCCTTGTAGACGATCATTTTTTATGACGCACCGTGTGTTGGTGTTGAGACAGTGGCGTGGATTGATGTGATGCAATACAGTGTAATAACGGTATGTTCTTAAAGATACTGCTACTGAGGTTCAGTGGCTGCGTTCGCCTCATGGCGTGCTGTCTTCGCCATTTGAGCTTCCGTAGTCCGAGGAACGTGCCCGTATCTTCTGTCTGCGCTCATATTGCTGGTTGTGACACTGCAAGCGCAGACCTTGGCTTTATTGCAGTCGAATTGACATCGAATGAGGACGGGATGTTAGCATTGCACGTAGACTCAGACGAGCGATGATGCTTCACAGCTCCTGACCGAATGCCTACGAGTCCTGGTATTTACATCTCGCAGTCTGCTTCGATGGCTTCACACTGCACCATGCAGCGCGTGGTATTACTTGTAGAAAACTATTCCAACTAGATATCTACTGACACGGTTCTCTTCTCCATTCCTAAACCATTATGCCAATGCTTGCCCTTGGCTGTGGCAGCTTCGACACTGACGGCTACACTTTGCTATGTTGTACCCATTCGAGGTGGATATCCAAGTGATGCGAGCAATATCTAATGGCAAAGAATATTTAACAGATGAGGCTAAACTGTAGTGCGTCAATAAAACGTGAAAATGTGACTCCTGTGGATATATTGACCAATAGCACGGCTCACAAAAGAAAAAGCCTCGTTTTATAGCCAATCACGAAAGCATTCGAGTGAGACTGTTTTCGGCGAAAAAAACGCATTTTTGGCTTGCTCAGAAAGCTGGTCAGTCATCGGTAATATATAAAATCTGTATGACCGCCGGGAAAATTTGAGCCACCCATTCCCATTGCTGTTTCAGAGGCTGGCAGGTGGTTTTTATGATCACCGCACTTTCTACAATCTATTGGATTTTTCTTGCGGTTGAGGTATCATGGGGGCGTCGGAGCTGCCGCCGGAGGAACGGAAGTCCGTTTTGGCCCCCCGTGGCGCCGGTTTGACGCTCTTGCCGATATCTAACGCGACAAAACGCTCCATCGGTGCGTGCCATAAGGTTATCAAGACGCGCGGTCAGCCAGCGAAGCAATCGTGGCGCGGAAGGCCGAAGAAAGTGACAGAGCGGGCGAAGCGGTCGATCGTTCGTACAATGTCTGAGGAGGGCGTCAGCACTAAGAGCGTCAAGCACGTGTTGGGAGTCGACGTGAGTGTGTGAACGGTGCGGCGCGTGTGCCAGGATGTGCCGTGACTGAAATTCAAGAAGGTCAGGGCTGGACGGGAGCTGCTGCCTCGCCACCGAACCGCGCGCAGGAAGTGGACTGACGATCACAAAGCCAAGACGGCCGCGGATTGGTCCATGGTGCTGTTCAGCGACGAGTAAAAATAGACTCAGGACGGCCCAGACGGCTTGCGTCAACGATGAATGAACACGAGCGGTTTGATCCTGTTGCTATGCGACGTCACTCGGGCGGCGGCAAGGTGATGGTCTGAGCGGCTTCTCGGAGACGCAAAATACATGTCTCAATTTCTCTGACTGCAACGTCAACTCCGTCGAGTACACCGCGACGCTCCAGGACTATTTGCAACCGTCGTTCAATGCTGAGAACCAAATCTTTCAGCACGACAACGCCCCACCTCACTCCTTGCAGGCCACGAAGCCCTGGCTTTCTGACAGCAACATCACCGTCATGTAGTGGCCGGCGAAGTCTCCGGATTTAAACCCGAATGAGAACATATGGGGTGGATGACCTACCATACCAAATCATTGTCAGTTGGCGAAGAAGTGTCGCGGAAGATATATTTCGTATTAGCAACCCTTTGTCGTGAGGCAATGCATTTAAAACGAATCTAACCCACCAACATTTGACCTGTGTTTGCGTTCAACTGTGTACCCATTCTGGTTTTCTGAGAGTAGCTAGCCAAAAATGCGTTTTCTCCGCCGAACAGTCTCACTCGACTGCTTTCGTGATTGGCTATAAAACGAGGATTTTTTCTTTTTGAGACGTGTTATTGGCCAATATATCCACAGAAGTCACATTTTCACGTTTTATTGGCGCGCACTGTATATCCCGTTGCGTTGAAAGTCACTATTACAACATGCGGGGATGGATGCTCGCGTCTGGCGCGAATATTTGTGAAAGGTGCTGCAGCCTCAGATCGAAGGGTCACCAGTTATCCTTCTGAACAACTTGGACAGCCACGTGTCGAACGAGGCCCACGACATTGTGGCTGGGGAGTGCTTCTTCGCCATCGCAGCGCTCCGGTCAAACACAACATCAGTCTGTCAACCGCTCGACGTCGGGGTAATGGCCTCTAAAAAAGATGCTCAAGGTCAAGTGGCTCGAGAAGGACACAACTGCCAAGGAGAAGAGAATCTTAATGGTAAAGAGAATGCTTCGTGCTTGGGAGAATATGTCTGAGGAAGTGATCAGAAGCAGCTTCAGCAAAGCTCTCCCATGTGCTATGGTCTAAATTCATAATTGCATGATTTCCATTTCAAAATTTATGTTTCATTTTTAAATTTAATCCGCGTTTTGATTGGTCAAAATATCTTTTTTGTGGGCATTGAGGCTCATTTCGCTCGACTCTGGCACTCGGACAGATGGCTGCGAAGATGACGACTGCGATCGACGTGTGGAAGGCCACGGCGAACGGCAACGGCACCATCGCCCCGCAGAGCGTCGACGCCATCCCGACCGCCTTCATTGGCGGCGCGCGGCTGCAGCAGGAGCTCGGGTGCGTGGCGACTGACTCGATGCGGTCAAGTGCGTGTTTTGGGGAACGCATATTAACGGTCTCATGTGTGTGCATGTGCTTTCGATTCCAGAACGACCCAAGCGCCACTACCCCCGCCTCCACGCAAGGAGAAGGCCACGGCGCTGTACGACTTCATCCCGCAGGTTCGAGCGCATTTAGTAGAGTCTATTTGTATGGCCATTGCCATGGGTGGTTGTTAACACCTTCTTTGACGATTGCAGGACCCGCAAGTGCAGCTTCGTCTGGTCAAGGGCGAAGAGGTCGATGTGATCCGAAAGGTAATGCGCGCGCTTTACAGGCAAATGGCGTTTAGTGATGGTACTGACTATAATATCTCACAGGACGCGGACGGCTGGTGGTTCATCACGAAGGACGACGAGAAGGGGCTCGTGCCGGACTCGTTCCTGAAGCTGCACAACCCCGTAGTGCACGTGCCGGATGCGGCGATGCTCGCGGCGCGTGAGGCGTCGAACCAGCGGCTGGCGCAGATGTCGTCGTGCTCGTCGCTCGGCAGCTCGCGCGGCTCGGACGACTCGGGCGTGGACTACAACTTGTCGCTGCGCCTCGACGGGCTCTCTCTGGACGACACGTCCAACCCCCAGGCGCCAAAGGAACCGGCGTCCGTGGACGCGAAGGCCAGCGACATGGCTCGCAAGCCCATGGTGCGCGAGTGCCACGCGTGCCGAGAGACCATTTTGGGCCGCACGAAAACCACCAAGGGCGAGATCTTCCATGAGATTGTGAGTAGTACTGCTGTGTGTGTTGTGCTGTTGTTGCTGAGTGGGTGGCGTTGTGGACTCATGCAATGTGTCTTTTTGCTAGTGTTTATTGCGCCCTAACTGTTGCGAATCCATCGAGGAAGAAGAAGACTTTACGCTCATCAAGAAGAAGGCTTTCCATGCCGAGTGCGCCAAGGACGTGAAGCACTGCCGTGTGTGCGATAAAGTACGATCAACGTCTTCCTTCTCTCTCTCGACGTCCTGTGTACGTTCTTATTAACCTTGCGACACGGTTATGAACTGTAGGACATCCTCGGCCGCGTGTACAAGGCGGGCGAAGGCTCGTTCCACCGTCTTTGCATGGTTTGCTCGCTGTACAATCAGCAGGCGGAAGAAGGTGCGTCGTGTATACGAACACACAGATGCAGCGTGCAATTTCGTTAAACCCTAGTATCGCCTGTCCATGTGCTCTTCGCGACTAGGCTCCAAATTTGAGAATGAGAAGCTCGTATGCAAAACGTGCACCGCAGCCCAAGGTGAGTACCGACAAGTTCATTCGATTCAAGGTTTGTAACTCCATCCTCATGCAAATTCCCCTGCCTTACCTATACGAGCAGAGAAAAAAGATCGTGAAGAGCACGAAGCTCGAGAGGCTGCCGAGCACGAGGTGGAAAGAATCAAGGCGGAGAAAGAGACCGCTGAGGCTGCTGCCTGCGCATTGCTGGCGAAAAGGGACTGCGAAGCTGCTGAAGCGGCCGCCCGCGCGAAGAAGGAACAGGAAGAACGCGAGAAGAGAACACGTGCGGAACAGGCTGCGAGGAAGGTGGAGGAAGCACGCAAGGCCAAGGAAGCGAAGGAAGCTGTCGAGCGCGCAGCTGCGAAAGCCCATGAGGCCCTGCTAACATTTGAGCAAGCCGTGATGTGCAAATCGGCGCGCAAGGACAAAGAAGGCTGGGCGGTGGGTTACTATCTCTCGTTCTACCTCTTTTGGGCGTTCAACGCGCACGAGCAGCTCAGTATAGCGTAGATCCTCCAGCTCGTCATGATGACGTGCAACGCTCGCCTGTTCGTCAAGAAATCGCTCAATTTCCACAGGACCGTAGACGACATCATACTCGCAGAGAGTGGCGGCGAGCGTCCAAAGAAACTCAATTCCAAACAGCGCAAGCGTATCGAACAGATTCAGGAGCGCGCCAACCACTCGGCACTCGTTGAGGCAGCGACGAAAATCCCGAATGGCATCAAGCTGCTTAAGCGGATCCAAGCGACCCTCGCCGATATCACCAAGTATACCCCTAGCAGCTCTACTCCGATGACCACTCGCTCGAAGGCCAGAGCGAAAGTCTCAGCGAATGCAGTCACGCCTGAACAAGCGAAGCCTGGTAGCAAGACTGCTGCAAAGCCCAAGTCGGGAAAAGCAGCGTCGACATCGTGGACACTGTCCCAAGCAATTGCCAAGGCGACGAACAACAGCATCAAAAGTGAGACTGGGTGCGTTCAAGCGTACGAGCTCTTCCTGAGGGACCCAATCAAGTTCAGCTTCTGCCTCATGTACATCAAGAACGCCAACCTCGACCTCGCGAAAAAGATCTCGCGTCGGTGCAAGTGCAAGAAGAAGGCTGTGATCCGAAAATATGTCAAACCTATCCCAGAGCGTAAAGCAGTCCGGAGCGGTTCTGGGGAGCGGGACTGCTCGTCACAGCGCGCATTTTTCATCCGGGAGCTGCGAGACCTGGCGCTGGTCGCTGCTGCACTCGCAGTGTACGGCGAAACAAAGCTCTCGGCGCTATTTGACTCAAAGTCGCTGGAGGCGTGGCAGAAAATTGCGTCGGTGTCGGATGAGTGCCGAGACAACCGCGCACCGAAAGAGTGCCTCAAGCGTGCTGGTGTGAGCAACATGCAGCGAAAATTCCACGCCGCGCACTTCCTGGGGCTCGACCTCGCGATCCGGTGGAACGACTTGCTAGCAGCCAAGGACCGGCTCAGCGCCGCGGACATGCGGTATATTTTCAACCTCCAATGTAACATGGCCCAGTGCTGAGAAGTGAGAATCTCACCAACCACGCTAAGGCCGACAGGTTCATCCTTCTCTTCATCGAGAAAGGCGACAAAGTAAAGCCCGGGATTGTCAAGCAGGACGAATTGAACAAGATCCAAAATCGCCTGATGGAGATCGCTGAGAAGATACAGTGCCACGAGATCCTCGGCGCGCTTATGCTGGCTGGCGGGATGCAGTTCTACTTTCGCGTCAAGCTAACTTTTGAGCAGATCGAGGCGTACTTTGAGCGACAAGGCCTGGGCTTTGGAAAGATCTGGGATCAGCGTGCGACGCACCAACTCTTGAAGAAGGAACTCAAGCGTGTTCTAGATACACGACATGAGAGGAGCAAGACGGAAGATCAAGGAGCAGTTGGACCTGATCTCCTCGACTAGGACAGCGCTGCGCGCTGTCGGATCGTGCATACGACTTTCGTTCACAGCGAGTGAGCTCTTGAGCAGGGCCTCATGTTGTTAATAGATATGATTTGGTGTGCTCTCGAAGGAACTGGTTGTTACTGTACTCAGGCTGCTGTCGAGCCCACTTCCCCATTTTCCGTGCTGCGTTCGCACGTGAAAAGCTGGGAGAGCTCGGCCTCGATCTCGCTCACGAGGCCTTCGAAGAGCAGCGCTTCCTTTGCTGTCATCGGCTGTTTGACTGTCGAGTGTGCGCCCGTCTCGAGAAGCTTCCTCTTGGCTCCTGGGACGTGGATGGGCGACACCTGTGCTGCTTGCGGTGATGAAGATCTTGGCTCACTGACCATAGCGGCCTTGTTGACTTGGGAAGACTCGTGGCTGTCCTGCGCTCTTCCATTTGAAGCGCAGGTGCTGCTGTGCTGGTTCGTCTCGTCCTCGGTAGCAACTGATGATGATGGCTCGTGTTGTATTGTTGTTGAGACGGCTTTGCCGCACTCGCAGTCGCCCACGATGCGACTGTTCTCGTCCATGAGGTAATTGATGAGCGCTGTCTTGGCCTGGTTCTCGGCGAGCAGCGCCGCCACTTGCTGCTCGAGCGCCAGCTGCCGCGTCTTCCACTCGTTCTCTCTCCTGTTGTCTTCGTCTTCAGCGTCTTTCTCATCGTCGTCCATGGCCATAAACCTGATCTGTTGATGGTGAGAGGGCGACAGTGGCGGCGTTGATGCCCCCAACGCGTTGCTCGTGGTCTCGCGCGAGTCGTTCGACTTGAGTTCCGTGTAGAACCGGTTGGCGAGTTCCACTTCGTCGATCTCATAGCTAATGTCCATTGCCATGTGGCTGTTTGCATAAGAAGTGGTACTCAAGGCAGCAACCGAAGACGCCTCGAGCAGCTTCTTGTTCATGAGTGCGGACGAAAGCTGCGCGTTGGCGCGGATTGCGCGCCGCAGTTCGCTCGGCTTGCCACGCAGTGAGGACGACGTTGGCGACCTGCTCGAGCTGCTGTTGATACTGGAGCGCCTTGGTCGTGAGTGAATGCGAACTGTCGTAGCCTTGGTCTTGGACTTGGACCTGGGGGGCTCGAACTCTTGGCGGCGGGGAGGCATCGCCACGAGCTCAATCTGCCGGTCCACTGGCTTGTCCGTCGATGAGCCATTGCTATTACTGGTGGTGATCGTCAAGGGCGTCTTACGCCATGAGGACACCGCTGAGGCCGCCGGCAGAAAGTGGAGACTGTCCATGAAGAGGCTGAGGCTCGTCTGCGGCGCGTAGAGTCCGCTGGTCGCAGTCAGAACCACGGGCAACGACGCGCTGGCCCTATTGCTGTAGCTGCTGTTGTTGTCAGCGATGCTGATGGCAGAGGTCGCGATGGGGCTGAAGGCGTTGAGGTCGATGGCGTGCGGTTGGATCGTGTTGTTCAGCGCCAGCAGGCGGTCAAAGTGCTCAACGACGTCGACCGAGAAGCCCGCGAGCAGCGAGCGGTAGCGGCTCTTGGTATCCGTCTACGAAACAAACACACCGTGCACATAAGCAAAGAAGCATACTGTATGAGAACAGGCAGAGCGTATTGCTTTATGCACAAGACAATACCCATGTACGCACGCCATAGAGTTTGAAGTGAAGCTGCTGCGGCTTGAGCGCGCCGTGCGAGTTGCGCCGCAGCTTGGCCTGCAGCGGCACGCGCTGGTACACGTCCAGCAGCTTGCTTGACGACGACGACACCGCAGTCGAAGCCGACGGTGAAGAAGGCTCCTTTGAAGACGAAGCCAAGGAGGAAGACGAGGAGAGAGAGAGCAGAGCGGTGAGCGACATCCCGACCGCCACAATAGACAGACGCACAGCTCAGCACAGTAGACACCCGCAAGCGTGTCTGTCAATATGCGTGTCTACCGCTGACGGGCTTGATGAGCGCAGCCAAGCGAGCGGATATCAACAAGAAGAAGCGGCCGCTAAATAAAGCCGCGGACTGCTCAGATTGGATTGCTCGTAGCGCGAGGTAAACCCACCTGATGCTGTTGTTGCGGGGCCGCGAGCGGGACCTCGAGCTGGCGCTGTCCTCTTGTGAAGAGCGCTGGCTGTCCGGATATGCGCAGCACCAGGCGCTCGTCTTGTAATGCAAGAGCAGCAGCTGGTAATTGAGCGATCTGCTGAAGTTGCACTGGTCGTGTTGCCATAGAGAGCGTGAGCAAATGCGGAGGTTCTCAGGTCGTGCTCAGATTTTTCATACAAAAGGGCCAATAGAGAACGAACCGGTGACAGTAAAGTAGGAACGTCGTCGCGTCGTCGCCATGCGGGCAGGACGAACGAGAAGAAAGCGAATCTGCACGCGAGCTCTGGCTCGAAAATGGGACCCAAGAGCGCTGCTGCTGGGCGAAGGTGATGGAGATGGCGATGGCGACGCATCCAGCGAAAGTGCTTGCGAAACCGACGACTCAATTGCATTGCGCCTTCCAGGAACGCGCCGTTGCATATCATGGGCAACAGGTCTTAACTGAGCAATACAAAACCTGAGAACGCAATGTGGAGACCGAGAGAGGCTCTCACTGATCCACACGACGGACGAACAAACAGGCCGAGCACAGATGGCCCCGCCATGAGCGACTGGCTTGCCCAGGCTGCTGGTCATGCGCTTCACAAGAGAACCTCCTGATGGTTTCGTCCCTGCACTGGACTGGGAAGACTGGAAGGGATGAAAGGGACCCAAGCCAACCTTAGTGATTCGTGCAAGTGGTCCTGAGCGTCAGAGTGAATCCCCAAGTTGCAGTATCAGTCCCAATATCCTGCTCGTGTCCTCCACACTCAATACAAACACAGTCAGTGGCAGGGTGATTGATCACTTAAACTCAGACAGCTGAACGGCTAAGCGAGACGCTCACAACTACATGTGACTTCTCTAGACTACGCTCACGACGGTGTTGTTACTACCCTGCGCAGGGTACGCAGGGAGCGTGTCGACGGGGCCAATGCTGCAGCTCTTGGGCGTGTAGCTCTTGACGTGCGACGCGATCTGCGCCATGGTGCAGCACGTGCAGCAGAGCGAGGCCAGCACGTCCGCGCAGGCTTTGCCCGGGATGCTGAAGCGCGCGCGGGTCTTGAGACGCAGGAAGCACATGAAGCCCACGAACGCGAGCTCCCAGGCCGAGAGCGCGATCCTCGCGGGTATGAGCAGCGCGGGCGTCTCGGTGAACACGTACTCGCTGCGGCCCGTGTCCGAGTTGTAGACATGGATGACGCTGCCGTCGTCGCCCTGCACAGCCTGGTAGACCTTGAGCAGGTAGAGGAAGTAGACGACGTAGAACGCGCCGCAGAGCGCGAAGAACGTCAGTAGCGTGAGCGTGTACGAGGCCACGCCTAGCCGCGACGGGATCTGCGCGAGCGAGACGGACGTACAGCACCACGCCATGCAGCAGTTGGGGATGCAGTGCTCGAAGCACGAGAAGAGCCCAGCTCCCACTCGCCCGTCTTGATCTCGTTCGCATTGGTATTCGAGTTGCTGACCTTGATGGCTGCGGCCGAGGGTTCGAGGTTTGGCTTGGAGATCATGATCTCTTGCAGGAAGCGGCGGTGGTGGCTTGAAAGAGGAGATTGGCAAGTGAGGGTTCTCCGAAGAGTTCCAGTCTCTTCATTCAGACTGACTGAGTGGTGGGCGGAGGCGTCCAAGCAGATCGTGGGCAAATCATGAGGCAAGCTGGCCTTGTAAGAACCTGAGATCTCCCCTCTTGTCAGATGACAGATCAGACCTTGAGATGATAGAAATCTGTGATCCCATGGCCATCTGATAGAGATAAAGCTCCTGAGACGACCTACTTTCGACAAATCAGTCTTCTCAAAGTCGCCTTTATCATAAAAATCATATCTTCATCGCTACCAAATCAGCCCACGTCCTGATTTTCTCAAGAGCCCATCCTCCCTCCTTTGGTCGCTACACACCGATGGACTGCATCGCGTGCACTAGGAAATCAGCAGCAGCCGTTGGTGAACCGCTCGCTGTCTGGCTGGGATTTGTGGCATCGCTCTTGAGCTGCTGCTGCTGCTGTTGAGCTGCAGCGAGGAACTTGCTGATCTTGGCCTGCTGCACCTGCTTCATGATGGCGTTGAGCGCGTAGATCTCGGCGCGCCGCCGCAGCTTGAGCTGGTTTGAGCGCTCCTTATTGAGTTTGTCGCTCTCGAGCTTCTTCGCGCGCACCTTCTCGAGCTCGTGCTTTTTCTCGAACTCCGAGCGCTTGTGGTCGATCACGCGCCGCTGCGCGCGTTTGGCCAGGTCTTGTTCAGTAGTACTGAGAGCTGCTGTTGCGTGGAGGTTGGTCGTGGCCGAAGCAGCCTGGTTATTGTTGTCGCTCGGCTCAGCTGTGAGCTGCTGGCTTGACGAGCTGCTGCTGCCGAGCGAACTCACCGAGTCCGAGTGCTGAACGCGCTTCAGATCAGACGACGAGTTTGTGCGCGGGCTGCGGATAGCGCGGTAGGCGGCGCCACACGGGAAGTCTGAATAGAAAGAGTGACAGCACAAATGCCATGTCCAGACAAGCAATGTTCAGCCACAGGTTTCACTCGCAGCTGACGCAAGACCCTAAATGATTCGAATTGAGTTGCTGAGCCTGCGGCTGTCGGAGCAGCATCAAATGAACGCACCGTCGTCGAGCTTGAGCGCAAACTGCGGCAGCGCCTGCTCGTCTTCAGTCTGCACCATGCCGCCTCTGCTGCTGTTGCGGCTTGTGAAAGCTCCAAGTCGGAATGTCAAGCACGCACTCACTAAATGCAGCCAAGACCCTTGAGATCACCGTCAACAGAATTAGCCTCAATGTTGCATGAGCTTTTTCTATTTAGGCAATAGGAAAACGCCTGTCGATCCCATATCTTCACACTCTCTTCTCATCACATCTTCAGTCTTTTCTCATTATTGGTGCTGAGCAGGCGCTGGCTTCTGCTGGCGCAGAACCTGCGACGGGAGCAGCAGCTGCGGACCCGATGGCTTAGAACTCTTCGCTGGCGCTTTGGTCTCCGTGGCAGACGAGGTCTTGGGCACCCAGACCTTCTCAGCGTCACCTGCCGTCACGCCTCCTGTCTTCTTGTTCTTTGGCGTCTGCTGCTTGCGGCGCGATGTCGTACTCGTCGACGTAGTGGTGGTGGTGCTAGTGATAGTGACAGCCGATGCAGCCGAGTCCGCAGTTGGCTCCACTATGACCACCGTCTTCTTTGACGACTGCGTCGCGGCGGCCGAGAGCGTTGGGTATTCGACCTCCGAGAGCTTTGGCTCCGGCGGAAAGGCAACTTGGTGCTGCTGCGCTGGGACATACGTTGGCTGTAGAGCTCCTCCATGCATTATGTACCCCGGAGCGCCTGATGGTGGTGGCTGGCTGTACGGATTGATGAACGCGTGCGGGTGAGGCGGGAGCGGTGGCGCCATGGCCTGAGGCACGAGCAGGTGCGGAGCGAATCCTTGGTGTCCTCCGTACGGCACCGGTGGCGGCGGAGGTGTCATCAGCGAGTGAGCTCCTGGTGCACCAGCGTAGTTGTGTGGAAACAGGTTCATAACGGCGTCTGGAGCTGGAGCTGGCGGCTGAGGAACCGCAGCTGGCTGGGCGTCAATACCCGAGGCCTGAGCCGCAGAGAAGAACGCCATCACCGACGGAGTAATCTCAGGATTCGTTGCTGACGCTGGTTCTGGTGCAGGTGTGGCACTCACAGCCTTCTTTTGAGGCGAGCGCTCGGCCTTCGTAGGCTTCTTAGGCGACTTTGGCTTTGGTGAGCTTTTGGCGGAAGCCTCAGCCTCGCCACCATTCCACTTCTCAAGCAGCTTTTGCATGTTGTCGGCATCAGGCGGCTGTGGCAGCGAGCTTGGGAGTGGCGGAGGAGGAGGCACAGCAGGCACGCCCGAGTTCGACGAGATGCGAGGAGCACCGTTGTTGTTGCTGTTGCTGCCGTTGTCTCTCTTATTGTAGTTGTTGTTCTTCTTGCTGTTCTTGGCCAGGGTCTTGACCGAGCCGTCGTTCGCACGCGGTAAACCGTTGTTACTCGCGTAATGTCGGTTGGACGCGTCGACACTCGCTGCGCTGCGAAATCCCTGGTTCCCAGGCGGCGTCGACACGCAGATGACGTTGTTCCACGGCACGATCTTGCCGCGGTCGAGGCTCACGGTACCGTACAGCGGCTCGCCGCCCGTGAACTTCTCGTCGAAGAGCACTTCGACGCATTTGCTGCTCACGTGTGTGGCCACGACCGTGCCTCGGTGGCCGAACGGGATGCCGCGGCCACTGATGTTGATGATACGGTCGCCGAGGCGCGGTGCGCCTGGGTTCTTGGTTGCGCGCTTCGACACCTCACTGCCCGTGAGATCCTGATTCACCAGCGGGTTTGGACGGAACAGGTGGTGCACTGAGATCACGGCTTCCACTGGGCTCACCTGATTCTGGGCCGCGTGCTTCTGACGCTCAGTGGCACGGAGCGCTCCAGCAGCCTCAACGGCTCGGATCGCACTGAGCGACAGGTACTCGGACGACACGGGGATGTGCTTGGAGTGCTCCTTGCTGCCCAGGTGCTGCTGCTCGATCCAGACCTTCACAAGCTCCGCCTTGACCTCGATCTGCTTGCCATCGGACACGCCAAAGAGCTCCTTACCGCTGTAGCTCGTGCCAAACGGCAGCTTGTCCAACTTGGCGACAACACCGGGGAACTCGGCCTTGTAGGCAGCGAGCAGCTTTACCGCGCGCTCCGAGTACTCCCACATCATGTTGCTGGCGTTCCCGCCAGCACCGTTCCCAGCACCGCCACGCTGTGACTGCGACTGCGAGTCTCGCTTGAGCGCCGAGTCGTACTCGCCACTACCGACGATCTTGACAATGTCGCCCTTGCGCCACACGTTCATCTCTTCGCTCACGTCCTTGTGACCCGATGACTGGCGGCTCACGAGGCGACAGTAGCCAGGAAGCAGCAGGTCCTTGCGGAAGCGGATGTTCAAGCCAATGTCGTGGTCGCCAGGCTTCACGTTCACGTTGCCCGTGAGCACGCCCAGCGTCGTGGTCGAGATGCCGAGCTTCTGCGCCACGAGGTAGCCTGGGAAGTACTTGTCCACGATCTTCTCCGCGACCACGTAGCCGAACGGCGGCTCCTTGTCGATCGTGTTCACGCGCACCTTGACCTTATTCTCGTCCTCATCGCACTCAACAACCACGGCTGTGCAGCCGAGCCACTCGCCGTGCGTGATGAGCGCCACGGACGTTGGCGGGAACCGCTCGATGAGTGGGAGCTTGCCCGTCTCCTGGAACCGGTCGTCGTGCAGCTGGCGGTTCACCACAGCAAGCTGGAACGGCACGAGGGCTTCGACGTCGCCAAACTTCTTCTCGATCGCGCCCGTGAGCGGGTTCGAGACCATGCCCTGCAGTGGGAGCACGTGAAGTACAGTCGTGATGCCAGTTTTACCCAAATCAATGCCGCCACTGCCTGGGACACCGCGTCCCGCGAGCAGCTTGACCACCTCGTTCTGCGCGTAATAGGCCCACGAGGTCTTCTCGTCCTGCTCGTAGGGCGTGAACACGACTTCCTTGTGTCCCTTGGGGTTCTTCTTGCGACGGAACTCGCCCGAGAGCGTGCTCACGCCGACCACCAGCGCTTCGTGGAGGTTCGGCCAGTTCACCAGCACGGTCTTCGAGATGAGATCCTGCGGTGGTACGTCCGTGCCCGCAGTGGTGCTCGGTGACACCTGGAGGATGAGCGTCGACTTGCGTGAGCCCATGCCAAAGCAGTTCAAGCGCACGTGCTCAATGCGCATGGCGTCCAGTGGCAGAGTGTACAGCGATGGAAAACCCGCGAGCGGCAGCTGCACGCCGTCCATGAGACGACTCTGGAACTGGCCGCCGTGCACCGCGATAGGCGGCAGCTTGAAGTCTTCCACGCGCGTGTTGCAGAGCGGGACATCTGGAAACCCAGGCACGCCGGGCAGCGACGACGGGAGCGTCTCGACCACGCTTGGGTCGAGCACAATGCGCAGCGGCTGCATCTTGAGCGTGTTGCGGCGGCGCTCCGACTGCGAGAGGCGGCTGTCGGGACAGTACTGCGCGATCGCCTGCTTGAGCAGCGCCACGTCGATGAACGGCAGGATGTTCACGCCTTCCCAGGCGTTCCGCTTGCCCTCCATGTCGATGTCAAAGGTCTCCGGGTAGAAGTGCTTGATCGGCGACAGTGGGGAGACCATGAGGAACCGGTAGGGCTCCGGCACGAGGTGCGCGCTGGACGACGGCAAGTTGGACATGAGCTGCTCGAAGGGCAGCAGCGGGCCGTCGGTCTTCGAGTTGTTGTTGAACTTGATCTTGGCCGCGATGCCGGCGATGTTGGTCAGGTCCGAAACCATGGGCGCGTAGTGGTACGGGTAGAACCAGGACCAGGATGGCGGGCCCTGGAAGTAGTACGCAATGCACCACATGAGCGCCTCGACGTAGTGCTTCTTGATCTCGTCGAGCCCCTTGTTGTGCGCGTTGCCGTCACCGCGCACGAGCTTGAACTTGCGCTCGTAGTAGCCCCACTTGGTGTCCTGGAAGCTCTGGCTACCCGAGAGCTCGGCAAAGAGCTGGTGCTCCTCCTCTTCAACCTCGAGCGCCAGTTTCGTCTCCAGCTCGCCGTCCAGCGCCTCAAGCAGTGCCTTCTCCTGCTCGTCGTCGTCGTCGTCTTCATCATCGTCGTCATCTAAGAGCGGTGGCGGGAGGTCTTCAGCGTCGTCGCTGTCATTCAGCGCCAAGATCGCGCTCTGCACCGCGTCTTCATCCACGTCGTGCGTGACGACCGGTCGCTCATTACGGCCGCCGCGTGGTCCACCACGGTGCTTCTTCTTGCTCTCCTCGATCGCGCGGTTCGTCAGAATGTCTTCTTCCTGGCTGCCGATCACTTCAAAGAGCTCCTGAAGCATCCCAATGTTGATGAGCTTGCCGTTCTCGGTCAGATACAGTCCCTGGTGTTTCTCCAAGAGCTCGCGATAGACCTGCAGTAGCAGCGGGATCGCGTCCTCGCTGATCTCAAGCGTCGGGCTGTGCGGAATGAAATCGTTGCCCAGCAAGAACGTGAGCAGAATGAAGTCGTCGAGCATGCGCTCGCCGTCCAGCGGCGCCGTCACGCGCATCTCCATCATGAGGTACTCGCGGAACAGGCTCAGATGCACGAGCTGCCACTGCTGCTCCTCGATCTGCTTCGACACGACCTTGGTCTTGTGGCTGCCCCAGACGACCACCTCGCGTACGAGCGTGAAGTGCGGCTCGTGGGTCATGAGCCCCAGCAGCATCAGGTCCGCGTCGCTGCCGTACATGCAGTGGCGCACGTTCGCGCCGTAGCCAGGCAGCATCTTGCGATGGCGGATGAACTCGACGATCTTGTGTTCGCCCTCGCCGGGCACCTCGGCGCCCGAGAAGAAGACCTCGAGCCGCGTCCACAGCGGGTCGGTCTTCATCTTCTGGCGCACGAAGTAGACCAAGTGGTGCGAGAGCTGCTCGAGGAACTCCGTGCCGGGCGTGATGCAGTTCGAGTCGAACTTGTCGGCCTGCTCGCGCCTGTTGTGCTGCCCGTTCTTCTCGTCCTCGAGCTTGATCTGCAAGTACTTTTCCTTTTCCAGGGCCTCTTGGCGCTCGAGCCCCGCGCGGAAGCGGCGCGAGCGCTGCTGGTTGAGCTTCGCGCGCGGCGCCACGCCGTCGATCGCAATGTACACGAGCTGCTTGGGCTTGATGATGTGCGTGATGAGCCGGTCCATGTACGTGAAGATGTTGTGCAGCTGTGCCGCGAGCCCGAGCGTGCTGAGCGCGTCCGCATCACCGCCGTCCGAGTGCGTGCAGTTGTGGATGATGCCGTTCATGTCGAGGTAGAACGCATCAAACTCGGGCAGCAGCGATACGTCCGAGATCGGCTGGTTGATCAGCGGATAGCGCTCTGACATGTAGCGGTAGAAGCGCGGGATGCCCATGCTGCCTTGTGCTTGTTGTGCTGTCTTGCGCTTGTCTTGCGTGCCGAGCTGGTGTTCTTCTGCTGTTTGCGCTTGCGGTTGAACTGGATGAGGGGGTCGTTTTTCTGGCTCGTGCTCCTCAGCAGCTTTTTGGCCCTTTCGTAGGGTACAAAACCTAAAATAGGTTTTCATTTGTGTGAGTGCTGGTCCAAGTAAGTACAGGCATTATTCCCATTACAGTCACACCTCTATATAATAACCTCCATATTGGGACTTTTTTTGTATAAGGATGCAAGTTCAGAGGTCCCAAAAAATAGTATGAGTTTTTGTATGGTGGTTTCCTATAAGGGTATAAGGTATAAGACCAAAAAGACCG
>JAADXK010000311.1:0-28992 GCA_023337805.1 Globisporangium barbulae
CACCGCTCCAGTTGGAATCCAACGACTCCGTGGACCAAATCGAGATAGGCTGCCCTGATGGTAGCGCGACAGAGATGATGTGAAGCGCCAGCGTCACGATGAGTGCCAGGAAATGGTCAACGAGGTTGGAAGAGAGCAGCGTTCTTTTAGTATTTTGTTCACTCTTAGCTTCTACTGTCAATCAATGCACTTGGGTCTTTCTGCTGAATCGCACACTTACACCTTGTCTTGGTCTTCTCGTAGCCTCGTCGGCCAACAAGCCAGATCGTCAGTGTTTAATGGACGTCCTGGAAGCGCGTGAGCTGCAGCTCCACAAGCAGCTCTTCGGAGCCCATGACACCACTACAGGCAGCATCACCAGCAAGATCAGCGACCTCGGCATGCGCTTGGAGCACCTCTACAGCGCCGTCGCGGGATTCTCGCATCTCAGCGACCTCTACGCCTTGTGCTGCTCTATCGTCATTTGCTTGCTTGTATCGTAATGCTTACAGTGCTATGATGGGACCGGCGTGCAGAAAGAGCTAGAGCTCCAGCCGTCTAACACGCTAGGCTCGGGCGCACCCAAGGTCGGCGAGGAGATCAAGCGCGCGGTGATCCTGAGCTTCGACGAACGCATCGACGAGGTTTGTAATAGCAATCTCGATACAAAACGGCAAGCCAACATTTCAATGGTTTTGGTAATCATTTTTTGTATAGATGATTTTCATATTTTTGAAAGTGATTTTTACATTTTTGAGATTTGTCACGATCGCAACAGCCAGTGATTCATCACACCCAACACGTTGAAGATTCCCCTCATTGAGCAAATACCTTCAGACCATCACTCTTGCATCCCTTACAAAATTCAAGTTAAAAAGCAACTTCCAGTTGCTGCATCAAGGTATTTCTATATCTATTCTAAAATCTACCGTTTCTAACGTGTAGCAGTTGAGCCGCCGCGATGTTGAATTCAAAGCGGCACCACACAAGTCGAAGTTTCCCCCGCGCTCCAAGCCCCAAGCTCCTCTCTTCCTCCTCCGCCCACAAGGACGACCATGGCCCCCACCGCGCTCGCCGTGCTCTGCGGAGAAGCCCCCGCGCCGGCCGCTGCCCTTGTGGCGCTCGCGAAGGAGTTGGTCGCCGGCGGCCTGCGCGTCGCCGTGCTCTGCTCGCAGCCACTCAGCGCCGCGCTCGTCGCCGAAAAGGTGCCGCACATCCCGGTGAACGCGCCGGCCGAGGTGCAGCTGCTGCTCGCGGACCGCATCGAGCTCGTGGTCGCGTCGCCGCCGACGATCGCCGCGAACGAGTCGGTTAAGAGCAAGCATGCGCGCCTCGAGCACTGGGTCAACGGTGCCTACTCGTTCGTGCGCACTGCTGCGTGGAACCACAAGCAGATCAGCGTTGTGATCGACGCGCAGGATCTTGCGCAGGTTGGCACCAAGGTCTCCAGCAACGGCACGCTCGCGTACTCTGTCAAGGAGCGCCGCGTGCTCGCCGAGAAGGCGTTCGCGTACTTTGCGCAGTTGGACCAGACCATCGCGGCGAGTCTCCACAGCGAGAACGGTGAGTGCTGCTGCAGAGTTCTTTGTCATGATGATGCTTGTGACTCAGAAGCTAACCCAATTCTGTTGTTTGTTGTTCCTGCAGAGATTTTGCACGACATCCTGCTTGTCGGCAACGGAGGCCGCGAGCATACCATTGCCTGGAAGCTTGCGCAATCGCCTTCCGTGGGCAAGATCTACGTCGCCCCGGGCAACGCTGGCACGGACGGTGCTGCGAAAGGCAGCATTGTCAATGTGAACATCGGAGTGGGGAGTCACGACGAGCTCATCGCGTTTGCTCTCAGCAAGGGTGTCTCACTCTGTGTTGTTGGCCCTGAAGCGCCACTAGTGGAAGGTCTTGCCGACAAGATGACCGCTGCTGGTGTGCCAACCTTCGGACCAAGCGCCAAGGCTGCCCAGCTGGAAGCCTCGAAGGCTTTCTCGAAGGATTTCATGCAACGCAACAACATTCCAACTGCCGCGTACAAGAACTTCACCGACTATGAAGCTGCGAAGGCGTACTTGGACTCGATCGACCACAACATTGTCGTTAAGGCGTCTGGCATCGCTGCCGGCAAGGGTGTTCTGATCCCTCGAACGAAGGAAGAGGCTCACGGAGCCCTGAAGGAAGTGATGCTCGAGAAGGCGTTCGGATCGGCGGGTGATGAAGTCGTCCTGGAAGAGTTCATGACTGGCGAGGAGGTTTCACTTCTTGCGTTCTCGGACGGCGACCGCGTGATCACGATGCCTGGCGCGCAGGACCACAAGCGCATCTTCGACAACGACCAGGGCCCAAACACTGGCGGCATGGGTGTGTACGCGCCAGCACCGTGTTTGACACCAGCGCTCGAGCGCGAGTGCATTGCCATCGTCGAACGCGTTATCGCTGCGATGAAGGCGGAAGGCATGGTCTACGTCGGTGTGATCTACCCTGGCTTTATGCTCACCCCTACTGGTCCAAAGATCGTGGAGTTCAACTGCCGCTTCGGAGACCCGGAGACGCAGGTGCTCCTTCCACTGCTGAACAGCGACTTGTTCGAAATCATGCGCGCTTGCGTTGAGAACCGCCTGGAGAAGTCGCTCGTCTCGTGGAAGAGTGGTGCTGCTGCGTCGGTTGTGCTGGCTTCGCAGGGCTACCCTGACAGCTACCCGAAAGGCAAGGTCATCACTGGCATTGACGCTGCTGACAGCTTGCCTGGTGTCGACGTGTTCCACGCCGGAACCGCTCTTGACAGTGCGAAGAACATCGTGACGTCTGGTGGTCGCGTGCTCGCTGTCACTGCGCTCGACTCGACTCTCGAAGCTGCGATCAAGCGTGCGTACAGTGGCGTGTCGAAGATTCAGTTCGAAGGCGCGCAGTTCCGCTCGGACATTGGACTGAAGGGCTTGCTGCACGGTGCGAAGAAGCTCAAGCTCGCTGTCCTCGGCTCGACTCGTGGCAGCAGCATGCAGCCAATCATCGACGCCATTGAGGCCGGCGACTTGAATGCCAGCATCGAGATCGTTGTGAGCAACAAGCAGGATGCCGGCATTTTGGAACGCGCCAAGAAGCACAACCTTGAAGCCGTGGCGCTCTCGTCGAATGGTCTGTCGCGTGCGGCTTTCGACGCTGAGGTGTCCAAGATCATCGGTGCCAAGAACGTCGACCTGGTTCTTCTCATCGGATACATGCGCATCTTGTCGAGTGAATTCTGCAAGGAGTGGGAAAACAAGGTGCTGAACGTGCACCCTTCGCTTCTTCCCGAGTTCGCTGGCGGCATGGACTTGGCCGTCCACCAGGCTGTGATCGACGCGAAGAAGACCCAGAGTGGCTGCACCATCCACTTCGTCACTGAAGACGTGGATGCTGGCCCGATCGCCGTGCAGCAGAAGTGCCCAGTGCTTCCGACTGACACTGCGGAGAGCTTGAAGGCCCGCGTGCAGCCACTGGAAGGCGCTGCGTTCCTCCACGCTATCAAGCTTGCCCAGACTGGCATGTTGATCAAGCAGATGCAGACCAAGAAGGAGATCACGTACGCGGATGCTGGTGTGAGCATTGATGCCGGCAACAAGCTGGTGGACATGATCAAGCCGTACTGCAAGTCGACTGTCCGTGTCGGCTGTGATGCCGACCTCGGTGGCTTTGGTGGTCTGTTCGACCTCCAGGCTGCTGGCTACGACAACGACACCGTGCTCGTTGCGTGCACGGACGGTGTCGGCACCAAGCTTCGCGTCGCGCAGTTGGCGAAGAAGCACGACACTGTCGGTATCGATCTCGTCGCGATGTGCGTGAACGATCTGATCGTTCAGGGCGCTGAGCCGCTTTTCTTCCTGGACTACTATGCTTGCGGCAAGCTGGAGGTGAACGAAGCCGCGGACGTCGTCAAGGGAATTGCGGAGGGGTGCAGACAATCGCGTTGCGGTCTGATCGGCGGTGAGACTGCCGAGATGCCTTCGATGTACCACGACGGCGACTACGACATGGCTGGTTTTTGCGTCGGAGCGGTTCGCAAGAGTGCGATTCTCCCACTGCCAGTGCAGACGGGCTTCACTGTCCTCGGTCTGGCGTCGTCGGGTGTCCACTCGAACGGCTACTCGTTGGTGCGCAAGCTCGTGGAGGTGTCTGGTCTTGCTTACAGCGACCCATCGCCTTTCGAAGCCGGCAAGACGCTGGGTGAGAGTCT
Organism: Globisporangium barbulae; assembly: GCA_023337805.1. Taxonomy (NCBI): domain Eukaryota; phylum Oomycota; class Peronosporomycetes; order Pythiales; family Pythiaceae; genus Globisporangium; species Globisporangium barbulae. The sequence goes on from JAADXK010000311.1 coordinate 4,184, forward strand.
GTTGACCCCAACGAAGATCTACGTGCAGCAGCTGATGCCGACCGTGAAGAAGGGACTGATCCACGCGCTCGCACACATCACGGGTGGCGGTCTGCTGGAGAACATCCCTCGCGTGCTCACGAAGGACTTGGCGGTCGAGATTGAATGCTCGAGCTGGCCACTCCCGCCAGTCTTCAAGTGGCTGCAGAAGATGGGCAACCTGTCGACGACGGAGATTGCGCGCACGTTCAACTGCGGTATCGGCATGGTGCTGATGCTGCCAAATGAGAACGTCGCCGAAGTCGTGCAGATGGTTGAAGCGACTGGCGAGAAGGTGTACCACCTGGGCAAGGTCACCGCACGAGAGGCCGGCGGCGAACAGGTCATCTTGCATGGCACCATCGCATAGAGAGAGTCGCGTGCGCTCTGCCTCGCGTGTACACATGAATATCTTCTTCAAAGAGAAACAGCAACAAACACACACAGACGAATCCCAAGTACATTCCCACAAAGCTGCATACGTTGAGTGTCTTGCATGAGATGCCAGGGTTTGATTCGCTCATACTAGCTGCTGACGACTAACAGGACATCTTCAACGACTTAGACCGAGTGTTTACCGAGAAGCAGTAAGAGCGTCAAGATCGAGCAGAAGACCTCGCAGCAGATCACAGCGATCGAGAAGCCGTTGAGGATTGTTTCGAGGCGCAAGCTGCAAGGTGAAGAGAGAGAGAAAGACATTTGAGAAGCCAAAGTTAGTGAAAGCCTGCAGTAGTAACCAAGAATTGACTGGATCTCAGACTCGATCACTCACGCATATGTCTGCAGTTGCAGGTAGTAGATGTTGCAGACGAGTGCTGGGATGGCGAGCATCATGGCGAGCACGAGTGGTCCGATCTGCTTGGTGCGGTTGCCCTTTGACGCTATTCATTAGCGTGAAACCAGAAACAAGAAGCTTTAGGGGTGGCAAGCGATCTCCGGACTTCAAAGCAGCAAGCAGATCACCGACGTACCTTGAAAGAGCCGCGTGTTCTCGATGATGTGGTAAAGAAAGAGGAAGATGAGGTCCCAGGTGTACGCTCCGGTTGGCGGGTACGGCAGCATGATTCCTGACATTCCCAGCGGTGAGCTTTCCAATGAGATCACGAGCGAACAAGATGAGCAGAGTTGGTGCCGTTGCAGCGCACCTTTGTAGATGAAGAGCAGAAGCGTGACGAGCACGAACGCGTACAGATACCACTGGTGGAAGACGAGGAAGATCTGGAGCACGAGGCACGAGATCTGAAATATTTTCATCAAGACAGTGAGGTGAGAGGTGCGTTGCAGTCTGCCAGCATGCTAATGGATGCAAAAACATTTGAGTGGGCTCAAACATTGTGAGCTGAGGAGCATTGTCCAGTATCCAGGAGAACAAACGATGAATGAAGAGTGTGAGAGGTCACCAGTAGAAACCACGGAGCAAAACTTTTTTATCACGGCAGACAGAGGACTACTACGCACATGTGAGCTCCATGACAGCCGCAGTTATGGATCTACGATGTGCTGCTGCTGCTTCTCCAATTGTCAGTCATTCAGATCGCGTGTGCGTCGCTTAAAGATACAAAGAGCAGACGCCGCATTTTCGTCAACCGCCTCCGAAAGCTGTTTCGATCGAAGCCGTTTCGATTCCTCAAACCGCTGGTATTTTTGCTTCCACCGCCATCGAAAATGGAGAAAGCGCAGCTTCTGTGGGCCAGTTGACACGGACACTAAGCAAGTGAGCGAACAAGTTCAAGCCATTCATCAGTGAGTGCACGCGATCACATGGGCGAGCGAGAACAGCACTAGAGATTCGTTGTCCTCGCCAAAGTACAAGCAAGTTACTCATTAGCCAACCAACGTCGCAATGGACTTGTATGGCCGCCCGCAAGCGCCTCGTCGGAGCTCTCCGGATGTCGTGTTTCTCAACGAACACCCACGGTAAGCAAGTCGAGTCAAGAGTGCTAGCAATCGGGATTCGTCTGTGCTTATTGATGAAATCTCGCTGTGTTTGCATAATTGTGTAGACCGCAGCCGTTCTCGTCGCATTTCACGGCACCGAATGGGAGACCGGACTCCAGCAGAGTCGAGGATGGGCAGCAGTTGCATGTCAACGGAGAGAACTTCTCTGTGAACAACAACAACAGCAACACGAAGGGGCTAGTAATGCCTCAGTTTGCGGCGCCAGGAAGCAACCAAGCGAACCAGCACAGCCGGCCTCCGACAGTTCGCATGAACAGGTAAGCGAGCTATTAAGGAAGGGGTTGAGATGAGCTAAACTAAATCCAAAGCTTGCGTGAAACTCACAGACCGCAGAGCGGAGGTGTCCGACGGCCAGGTACGGGATGCACAAGTGGAAGCTCTCTTGAACTGCATAGCTAGAGAACTTAGCAGGTTGAGTTCCTGTTTGTTGCTGTTTCTATAGAGCTCACTGATTCGACAGCGTTGATGAAGCAACGACCACGAACAGCTCGCGAGGGCGCTCGGACGCTCCCGCCAGGTCGTCCTGAGGCTGTTCGCGAGTTGGTTGCGAAGCGGAACGAGCGCTTTCGAGGTAAGAGGAGCAATCTAAATGATGTGAATGTAGTTTGAGCCTCTAAATACCTGACTAGCTCTGTGTTGCTTCACCTCGTACAGAGTCGAATCCTGAAACTGAGGGCGGAAGCAGCGACGCTCGTGAGGAAAACGATGATACTCTGTCGCGAGCTGGCACGCAGTCTGCATCTTCCTCATCACAAACGACAATGGACGAGCGCTACGTTCACCAGTTGAAAGCCGAGATCCTGCACGTGAGTCAGCTGAATCACGAGAAGAGCAGCAGTATGAAAGCTTTACGAGGTGTTCCGCACAACCACCACATCAAGAATTTGCACAACATTCGCGAGAACAAGCTCAGCGGCTCGACTGAGTCCGTCCAGGCACAGCTCATACGATACAACTACTCATCTGATCCAGTCCAGGTGCGTGGCCATCCTCGGCTTGGGTTGAGCATACTCTATCCAATGTCGTAGCTGATACTTTCCCAACAACTTGTATAGACGATGGCGGCAAAGGTGAAGCTCGAGACGGTCCTGTCCGACGAGCTCATGAAGCTCATGAAGTACTTCGTTGCTGTCGAACGAGACGAAGGCGCTGGCTCAGATCTGCAGAAGAATGACAGCGAAAGTGTGGAGCTGAAGAGACCGCCTGGATGTAGTGACAAAGGTGCATTGCCCTATGGAAATGGCTGTGGCGTCACTAGCCCTGCTTCGGTTTTCACTGGTGCGTTCCTTGGCGTCTTGCACCAAGCAGAGGTAAGAATCTTAGCAACAGACTCTCCTCGGTTCTGCTGAACGATAACTTTCAACTTGTTGTGATGGTTGGAACGAATCACAGGCGCTGAAGAAAAGGATGCTGGCGTCGAATGCTGAGAAGATCGTGCTGGTGGAAACGGTCGCCGATAGAGACAAGCAGCTCGTCCAGCTCTCAGAGGACATCGTGTTCTTCAAAGACGCGCTGGCCAAGGTACCAACTCATTCTAAGGCCTCTATTGTAGTCTGATTCACTCGATTTCTCATCTGTTTGATGGTCGCTGAACAGAGCAAAGGCTCGTCCTTGGGGTGGGCGCAGCTGCAGTCAAACTGGCGGAAAGCAGTCGAGCTGGCAAAGCAGAATCGAGAGCCGCAGGAAGGAACGAATCCTGTAGCATCATTAGCGGCAACAGGGAAAGACCGCGAGAGACATGCAGATCTTTTGGCGACAAACAGCAAACTCGAGAGCGAACTCCGTGCGCTTCAGGCATCGATCCAAGCGTACCAGGACGAGAAGGAACAGCTTCGTAAAGAGGTATTGAGGCAAAATTGCGTTCCCTTCTGCCACGAAGTATGAACACGTTTTCATTAATCGACAACCGTGTTATGCTTCTCAGTTAGCACAAGCCAAGGTCGAGCTCGAGGACTCGAAAGGACAAGTGACTCGCGTGATGGAGCAGATGCAGGCATCCGTACTGGCGCACTCGATAGAGTTCGAGAACTTGGTACGAGCTGAAAAGACTTGCTCACTTCACCATTCTCATGCAACTAACTCAACGTGTGATCTTCCTTCATGTAGCGCACTGCGATGGGATCCCAGCAGATATCTGCAAATAAGGCGCTCTCGGCAGCAGCAGAGCGCTACAAGAAGTTCGAGGAGAGCAGTTCGCAGGAGAAGCACCAGCTGCGACTCGACAAACAGGAGCTGGAGACGATGCTCAGGCGGAAAGAGGACGAGCTGCAGCTTCGAACGCAGCAGATTTCGAAAGAACTCGACAAGAAGTCGAGTGCTCAGTTGAAATTGATCGACGAGCAAGTCGAGAAGCTGAAGGCGGAGCTGAAGCGATCCGATCAGCGAACAGCAGGACTCAAAAGCGAACTCGACACGCTCAGAGCTGAAGCTGTCCAGCGCAGTAGCACCATCGAGCAGCTCAGAACAGAGTTGGCTCAGTCAGAACTTCACTCGCGTGAGCAAGAGCTGAATCTAGCACAGGCGAACAGCGCCATCGTAGAGAGAGAAGGCAGTCTGCAGCAGACACAAAGCCGACTGAACGCGAGCTTGGAGGACTTGGAGTGGCACAAGAAGCAATTGCTGCACCAAGAGAACCAACTGCAGCTGCTCGAGTCCAAACTCAGTCGGTCGATCCCTGCGGACGACGAAGAAGTGCTGAAGCGGAAGCAGGTGGATGAGAGCAACTGGAACCAGCGGCTTGCGGCGATGGAGCACGCGCTGGCGTCGGAGAAGCAGAATGTGGCGTCTCTCAAGGAGCAGCAGCGGACGTCCATCGCTATTGAGAGAGACCGAGCCGAGCACGCTGTGGCCCAGTTCAAGGCTGTAAGGGAAGAGCTTGAGGTCGCAAATCTCTGCTTGGCAGAGCGGAAGAAGCAGCGCGAGCAGGAGAAGAGGGCGTTTGACGATGAGAAACAGAAGCTGCAGGCTCGAATTGCAGCTTTGGTTATCGAGATACAGCGTTTGCAGCAGCAGTCGAGCAAATTGGACGAGGACGATGAGACTAGAAGACGGTTGGAGAGCGAGATCGGGTGCCTGACGACTGAGCTCCGAAGAATGAAGGACGAGTTAGAATCAGTTCGTTCCAAGGCTCGGGAGCAAATCGAGCAGCTCATTCAGCAAACCGAACTCGACAAACGAGAGAACGAGGCTTCGTGGCAATCCAGGCTAGGGAACGAAGTCAGCAAGTACAAGTCGGCGGCGAACCTCGCCGAGACCGCCGAGCTTGAGGTCCGCCATGCGCTCGAGTGTCTCATGGAAGAGCGCGATGCTCTTGCTCAGCAAGTTCAGACAATGGAGCGAGCCACGCCACGAAGTAACTCGGCGCTCTCGGAGACCCGTGTGGAGCTGCAGAAGGCGAAGCTGAAGATCGCGGCACTTGAAGACAAACTCGCTCGCGGGGAGAGCAGCCGAGCGAAGGACGTGGACGGCAAGCTCGCGCAGCTCTCGGCGCGAGAGCGCAAGTCAGCCGAGGAGCAAAAGTGCGTGTGGTGGTTTATCAGCCACAGGTTGCGAGCCTTATTGGGATGTCACTGACTGTGTGGGTTGCTGCCATGCTATGTAGGTTGCTAAAGAAGCAGCGCAACGAGCTCAGTGCGGAGAAGAAGGAGCTGCAGCTCGCGCGCCTCGCCTTCGAGCAGGAGAAACAAGTCAATGCGGCCGGTTTATCAAAGCTCCAGGACGAGCAGCGCCTGATCCAGCAGGTCATACGGGTGCTGGTGCAGCGACTCAAGCTGCAGCTCGCGCTGCTGTCCATCATCCCAGCTGAGGTGCAGGGCCGTGTAAAGGGGAACGCTGCGAGCAGCAGCCACCGCGACCTCAACGGCTCGACGCTGAACGAGTTCCTCCACAAGTTCCAGAGTCAACACGTGGACAAGTGGCGAACCATGCACTCTAAGTGGGAGCAGCTGCAGCAGGAGCTCGACGACGCTGACTGGCAGCTCGTGCACATGAAGCATCGCCTCGAGGAGCTCTGTCTCGAGGACCAGGCGTCAGACGCCATCAGACAACCAGTGAAAGCCCCTAGTGGCGGTATGAGCACGACCAGTCCGTTCTCCGATGCGGTGGCTGCTGGCAAAGACACGGCGCCAGTCGCCGAGCAGCTCAAGACGAGCGCTTCCAGCCGCACTCTCTCGCCTCCAGCAGCACACACACAGGACAAAGTCCAACTCGCAAGTGCGCTCGCCAAAGGTGATCGTGAATGGCTTGAAAATCGAACCAAGGGTGACTCGTTTATTGACGCTCGTGCGTTGCTGTGTGGTTCTAACAGTGGAAGAGCAGGAGACATTCGCCCTGGCGCTCGCGAAGGAGATGAAGGCGATGAAGGAGAGCTACGAGGCCCAGCTCGAGGAGCTCACGCACGAGCTGCGCACGGCCCAAAAGCTACGCGTGGAGTCCACGCAGCGCCTGCGCGCCGAGCTGGACGACGAGCGCAAACGAAGTCAGCACGTCGTACGTTTCTCTTTGGTGGCTGCATCCGCTTGTATTGCTGATCTGCGGATGCTAACGCTGTCTCGATCTGTCTATCCTCATGGCTCGCTCGTGTCGCAAAAATCTTCCCATCAAACGTCGCGGCGTCTGATAACCACTGTAAATATCGATCCACGCAGATTGCACAGCTGACAGACAAGTGCGCGGCGCTCGAGGCGCGTCTTGCCGCGCTACAAAAGTGCTTCTCGTCGCGTCAGGATCAGGAGATCGAGCTGCTCGAGCGCTACGCTGAAGCCGCCGCGGATGAGCCACTTAGGCACGAGGCCCTGCAAGCGCTCTTTGATCTAATCTCCGCCTCGTGTCGCGACGAGATGGCGCAGCGCCGCGTGCTGGAACAGGAGCGCGTGGCGAAATTGCTCGCGTACTGCGGCTCATCGTCCGTCACGGTCGAGCGCGACGACAAGAAGCAGCTGCAGTGAGTGAGCCAGTATCATCAGCTTCAGAATCACGAGGCTGACCTGGTCTTCACATGGAGAGTTAGGAGGTGTCTCTGCTGCTGACCTGAGCCACCTGCTGCTGAATGAAGCTCGTCGGTTTGCTCGACTCGTCCGGTAACGTAATCCAGGCGACGTGAGAATGATGAGCTCCTGCTGCAGTCAGCATCTGAACACGACAAACACGATGCCCTTTTAAACTGATACATTTTTTGGCAACTTTGTATCACAAATAACTGTTCAAATTCATATTTTCATGAAAGCAATAGATATGCATTTTAAAAAGGCAACAAATCAAGTGAGCAATGTCGTGAAGAGAAAGGCGCGTAGATCAATCTGAGACTCGCCCCCTCTCGCTCGAAACGAACGGGCAAAATCATTGAAGTTAAACTAGTTTAAAAGAGTACATCAGCCATCGATGTAAGAATTTGTTATCAACTGGAAGCACAGAATACTGAGATAGATAAATAAAACGTGAGGGACAGGGGTCCACCGTCGAAACAGACGTGTCGTGATGTCGTCTCGAAAAAAGTGCAGATGGCTCGTCGCGTGATCGCGCTGAAGAACCCAGCAAAATGCCAGAACAAGGTGGTGATGTCAAACTGATATTTTTTCACTTGAGTTGTGCAAAGCGAGCGAGGACCCATGTTGGCTCGTGCCACCGTGTTTTGAAATGAACCCATAATTCCGCTCGACCGGTGGTCTGGGATGGTCGTCTGATCCTGGGTTGCAAATACCTGTGCGGTTGATCTGTTTGAGTTCTGGAGCACATGGTCATGGTCTCTGTTTTGAATGCTGTTGTGAGCTGAAAATCATCAGAGCACTTGAGTACATTCACATGTGTTGCATGTACTAATCAGTAAATGAAAAATCTTGTGCAGCAGCAAAAACGCGATGATCTGGTCTCTTGTTTGAACGATCAGGATCATTTCTGTCCATTTTGGCCAGATTCCGACGCGATCCCTTACGTTGCAACCGCGATTTGCAAAAACAAGACTGATTTCCAACCAGCCTCCTCAAATTGCAACCACGATCCACAAGCAAAAAGTAAGGCTGAAGTAAAAACCGAGTAAAGATCTTCCTGTCTCTGCAAGATCCAATTGTACAGTACGGACAGACGGATGGTGAACATACAAAAAACACATTCATAAATGTGCACGCTTTCTGTTGCATTGATAGGATTGGTTATCAATATGTGCAGCTGGTAAATGTGGGAGGCGAGGTGATTTCTTGCCAGTCACATGTTTTAATTGACGAGAGGTGCCACAATAGACACGGCCATAGCGACGAATAAGTTTTGCGACGTGACAGAGCTTGTTAAAACTGGTGAGCGCGCTTATGCGCAACTTGCTGAAGATGGTGCTGACGGTGGCGCACGTTGCCGCTTGCGAATTATGAGTGCTTTGGTGCAAATAATATGCTCCATGAGCAAAAGCAAATCTTTGTTTCGCAATGTCCGTGTTGTTGGTGCTTTGGCCCGTCCGTCGCACATTTCGTTTGCTCCTCTCCCTCTCCTCCCCTTGATTGAGCAACGCTCTCCTTAAAAAGGACGTGTCTCACGACATTTTAATGTTTATATTCCTATTTATAAAATGTCAATGTATCTTGGTACGTAAACATCACAGTTTGTATAAGTACGCATTGTGCAAGGTGTAGTTTTGTGAAGTCAAGCCGCTTCGCTGATTGGGCCGCGTCCAAATTGCCTCTTCTCTGCTCACTATGGTCCTGTCTGCCCGCGTTCTTCTCGGCCGTCTCAGTTTCTTTTTTCACGCGTGGGTTTTTGGGTGATGGGTCGCCTCTCTCCCCGCCTGCCTGGCTTGGTGTCACAGGAGAAGAGCTCGTGCTGGTGCTGCTGTCTGTGGAGCCATCATCATCAGCCGTTCATTCATTCTTGCTTTCGCCCCGCTGGCCGTCCCATCGATCTCCCGACAGCTCACACAGAACAACGCCCTCATCATGGAGTGGATGCGATCCCGCGAGCAGATGCTCGCCGGCCCTCCAGCGCCCGGCGCGCTGCGGCCCAACGGCACCGAGAGCACTGGCGGCGGTCTGCTGGATGTGAAGAAGGAGCCTGTGCCCAAGTTCGTGCTCGTGGGCGCCGACAACCGCGTGCGCGAGCTCACGGGCGGTCAGCGCCAGCAGCAGCTATCCGGTGGCTTGTCGGCGTCGTCCTTCGCGGCGCTCTCGTTCGGCTCCAAGCCCATGTCGATGCCCATGGCCATGCATGGCCAGAGCCACCACCATTACCACAGCCAGGCGTCCAACGACGACGACTTTGCCATGACGCAAGCGGAGCTCGACGAGCAAGCGCAGCTCGAGCAGCAGCTTCAGGTCCAGAAGGAAGAGATGCGCTTCATCTCGCCGCTGCCGCGCCCGCAGCTCCACAACAACAGCAGCAGCGGTAGCCAGCAGCGTCCGCTGCTCTTCAGCCATGCGTACACGTACTCGGACCCGAACTCGAGTCAGCAGCAGTTCGCGAACCCGCTCAAGACCCCGCCGACCGTGCCGCCCGTATCCCCGTTCGCGGGGCTCGCGCTCTCGGCGCCCGCCAAGTCCACGCTCGCGTCCTCGGGCGGCGGCAAGCTGCCGAACCCGTTCCACTCGGGACTGAGCACGACGGTCGAGTCGAGTCCGCGCCTGCCGTCGATTAACATGTTCCGCGCCGGCTCGCCTGGGCAGCTCAAGATGGGCATCGCGGCCCCACGTCCGCCTCCGCTCTCGCTGCGGTCGTCGTCCTCGGACTCGTTCACGACCGGTAGCTTGTCGTCGCACCCGTCGCCGTCGTCGTTCTCCTTCCAGCAGCCGTACTCACTTGGCTCGGCGAACGCATCCCCGCACGCCACGCCCGCGTACTCGCAGTCGCTGCCGTCGGGCCCGTCGTTCATGCACTCGCACGAGATGCGCAAGGCGCGCATGTCGTTTGATGGCGCCGAGAGCGTCAATATGTCGTCCGACGACGAGGACAACGGCGGCATGATGTTGCTCAGCTCGAGCGTCGAGCGCGCCACCGGTGGCACGCGCACGGGCCGCGTGTGCCGGTACGCGGACTGCAACAACATCGCGCGTTCACGCGGCCTCTGCCGCACGCACGGCGGCGGCAAGCGCTGCTCGCACCCGAACTGCAACAAGAGCGCGCAGGCGAACCGCAAGTGCATTGCGCACGGAGGTGGTACTCCGTGCTCCTACGATGACTGCGAGAAGACGGCGCAGTCGCGAGGGCTCTGCAAGGCGCACGGCGGTGGCGCGCGGTGTAAGCACCCAGACTGTCCAAAGAGCTCACAGTCCAAGGGCCTCTGCCGCGGCCACGGCGGCGGCATCAAGTGTAAGGAGGACGGCTGCGAGAAGTGGGTGCAGAAGAACGGCTACTGCATTAAGCACGGCCGTGAGCGCTCGATGACCTCGTGAAGCATTTAGAAGAGCGAGACGGCGAGCGAGCGGGCGGGCGGATGACTTCATGTGGCGTTGATGGATGGATGTTGATACGAGGATGATTTATTAGGCGAGCGCGCGGGGCGCTCTATTGTTTTGTAGCCGCGCTGCGCTCATATAGTGAGCGACCGCAGTGCAGCGTGGTGGGTGGCTCCCCATTTTGCTCTCAGAGCGCATGTACATTGCGTAGCTCTTGGGCTTCCAGTCTGTATGGTGATGTACTAATTTACGGATACAACAGGAATAAGACAAGGAAACACGGGGTACCCTTTTGATGGATCTGTGCTATCTTTAGAAATCGGTCATGATGCAGGATGCGACTCACTTCCAGCGGTTGATCACCGAGAGAGCCATTGGGATTGATTGAGTGAGCGATGGAGCTGCAGGCCAAACTGCTGAGGGCGCACGTGTGGCTCTCTCAGCGTGCGGTGGGTGCGCAGGACGGCTTCCTGGCGGTCACGCGCGTGGCGGAGCACGAGACGCTCGCGTACGGCTCGCTGGACGACGACGGCCAACGTGATGCTGCGTCACGCAAGTACCGGAGCGTGACTCTGAAATGGGCCGAAGGAGAAGACCGAGATGATACAAAGGCGTTCCAGCTGCTGCAGGACGAAGAGCCGCCGAAGCTCGAGTTCCTGCTCTTCATGCTGCAAGTGTCGGCTGCAGAGAAGACAAACAAGCACCAGCAGCGCATCGTGTACATTGGCAAGAGCGTGCTGCGCCTGGGGGTGCGCGACGTGGACGCGATGCGCACGCAGCACGAGCTCGTGTTCACGACGACGCTCGACGGCGGCCTCGGATCGCTCGACGTCAAGCTGAAGAAGAGCATAACTGTGTTAGAGAAGCAAAAGCAGCACCTGCCTGAGAGTGGTGATAGTGACGTCGATGCGGACGACGCACGCGGCTCGTTCAACGTCAACTGGAGCTCGAGCGAGGCACTCAAGAAAGACATGGAAGAGAAAGGTGAGCGTCCGTCCCCATGACGCGCACAAGTACTTTACGTAGTACTAACGATTGGTGCCTCATACACTGTAGCTCGACTGAAGGCAGAGGGCGAGAAGAAGCTGCTGCTACAACTGCGAAAGGTTGTCGCGAGTGCGCTCCACGCGACGAAGCTGCACGACAAGGAGCTGCGTCGCCAGCGGCTCTGGTGGGCGGCTGCAAAGATCCAGCGAGCGTTCCGCGCGCTCTTGAATAGCCGCCACGAAGCGCGCGAACGTGTCCGCACAGAGCAACTGGCGGCGCAGGTGGCAAAGAAGGCGCGCTTGAAGGAGAAAGTGGTTGAGCGCAACCTCAAGCGCGCGCAGGCGATGCGCGAGCAGCTTCGGAGCTTCAAGACGGGACGATCGAGCTCTCCGGACAACAACAACAATCGCAGTCATGAGGTCACCACAAATGTCAGCACCAGTCAATCGCATGCTAATCAGAGCCGCTTTGCGCAGATCAAGGCCGAGAGGCAGTCCATGGAGCTCATAAAGTTGCAGCGCCGGCTCGCAGAACTGGAGGCGGAGCGTGCGGAAGCGATGGTGCTTGCTCAGAAGCGACGCAGCGAGCGTCGTCCAGAGGCCGTTGTCAGCCACCGTCATGAGCGCAGGAGTCGACAGCAGCTGCAGTCAATGACCGCTGACCAGCAGCAGGACGACGCGCTCGCAACGCACCAAGCTTCACAGAGTGGCAACGCGCTTCTTGACACGGATCTGGTTTGCGCCATTCGAGCTCTGCACTTTGCTCAACGGAAATGGTGACTCGCACTTAGTCGGATAAATTCGTACTTTATCGAATGAAGAAAATGGCGCCGTTCGCCAACATCATCGGCGAAAATGAGCTCTCCAGGTGAAGATGCGCTATCCACGCCTGTGCCAGAGATCAAGACTCCCGAGCTCCATATCAAGTGCGTTCGTTGGCCTGCATCTCCTGTCTTGATGCGTGCATGTGTATTGGTGGCTCACGCTGTCTTTCTACGCAGAAACTTTGTGTGCTCGGCGAACCTCGGCATGCGCTTCGACCTCGCGAGCCTACTGACCAAGTCGCACAAGCGCGCGGAGCTGGTGCCGAAGAAGAACTGCCTCGTGATGAAGCTCACGGCGCCGCGCGCCACAGCCATGCTCTTCGCGAACGGCAAGCTCGTGTGTACGGGCGCGGACTCGGAGGACGCGATCAAGGCCGCGGCGCGCAAGTTCACGCAGGTGATCCAGAAGATGGACCACCCGGGCGTGAACCTCATCGACTTCAAGATCCAGAACGTCGTGGGCGAGTGCGAGCTCGGCTTCCGCGTGCTCGTCGAGGCGCTCTCCTTCGCGCACAATGACCACTGCACGGTACGCACTAATGCGCATTTTTATTGGTAGGCGTCCTCGACGTGCCATTATTCATTGTCTTATGTGCCTGTCTGTATTGTGTGGTTTTAGTACGAACCGGAGCTCTACCCGGCGCTAATCTACCGCCTCGACAAACCGAAGGTCAAAATCCTCGTGTTCGTGAGCGGCCGCGTGGTCTTCACAGGCTCCAAGGAGCCGCGCGAGCTGTACGCGGCCTTCGACACCATCGTACCCGTACGCCATTAGCTCTCTTTTGCCACCTCTATCATTGCGCACCAGCAGTTAACGTCATTTTCTCTATTTGCTTGCTGAATCAGATCCTGCGGCAGTTCAAAGACTTGAAACACGTGGAAGCCGGTGACGCGACTGACGCGGACGTGGACGGCGCGAAAAAGCAGCAGGCGACACCGGGCGGCGATGATGAGGACCAGCACATGATGCTCATGGACGACTCGCATCTCGACGATGAATAGAAAATGAGTCTGTGAGTGCGATAGCGAATTGTAAATATCTAACTTCTTCCCTATACATGAATGAGCTTGCAGTAGCAGTCTAATAGTTGGCGAAGAAGTCCCGCTGACACGAGAAGCGCGCGTAGAGCACAAGGAGCCACGAGTGGCGCAGCACGTCTCTCTCCATAGCGTTAAGTCTCGACGTCTCATCGGCGGAGCTTTGATGCGATGAGGTAGAGCTCATTCTGCTGAGTAGCCGGTGGAAGGCGGCGAGGAGCTCTTCAGGCCGTTCAAGGTACCGCATCTGGGCGTTCAGTGGCAGCAAAATGCGCTCCATGTGACGCACAAGCAACTCGAGAACCAGAGTGAAGGGCTTTTGCAGAAGAGTACAAGGCATTACTGAGCTTTGCTGATCGCTTTGGTGCTTCTCAAGATGGCACAGGAGCCACTCGCACGCGGTTTCCTGAAGGCAGCAGATGATGGAGAAGCGCTTACGAGTCAGTCAGAGGCAGATGAGAAAGCACACTCAGCAAAGCGAAGCATAGGACTTACGATGACGTAGAGCTGCTGGATCCAGCTATGAGCTGTGAGCCGCTGCAGTAGAATCCCGCGCTTGTGGTCGTCTGTGGCGTGGTACCGAGTCGTGCAGGCCGAGGCCTCAGATGCGCCAAAGTCGAGCTCGTACTTGAGCAGCAGGTCGTCGTGTTCAAGCGCCTGGCGGGCGAACGGCGTCCAGAGCTCTGGCTGAACGACGATGACCTCGGTTGCGAAACTGGTGCTAAGCGATTCCAGCACGTACTCTGCGTTCTCTGATGCAAAGAAGATGCCAAAGCGCTTGAGGCGGAACGCCAGGAGCTCCAAGATGCAATGCTGCGTTTGTTGCTGAGAGTCCGAGTCGGTCGCTTTGTAGTGGAACAAATACGATTTCCCGACAATGTGGAACTTTGCGGCGTCTTCACTGTCACCATCGCTCGATGAGCCTGAAGCGGCCTCATTGAAGAGCGTGAGCTGCACGCGCAGGACGCACGTGGAGCGCGTGGCCTCCTGCACCAGCTCCAGCAGCGCGGCTTCGTTGTCGTTATCACCCAGGTGAAGATCCACATCGCTGACAATTTCATCCAGCGGACCACGGATTTCGACTTGGACTGGGAACAAGAGCTGCTCATGGGCATTGCTGCTCTTGCTGCTATTGAGAACCGCCAGACGCTGCAGATCGTGAGCCACCGCATCAGCAAACAACTTCAGTGCCTGGGCGAACTCGCGGCCTTCGACCACGACGTGCTCCACAACCTCCAGCTCCTGCAGAAATGGGCTCGCCATCGCCATCACAGTGTTTGGCACCTGGCTGGTGGCGAATGCTGTCACGTGATAAGCCAGCAGCGAGTGGAAAATCTGGATTGAGTAAGAGCTCTTGAGCGGCTGGGGATAGTCGCTCGGCCGCAACATCCCATTCTCCTGCAGCCAGTGGTGAGCTGTCCACACTTGACTTGAGTCGAGAGCCTCTAGGAGAGGGCGGTTATGACCGTAGAGGGCATGATTGTGGCCGCCGAGTTTCATCAGCACCACCAGCTCGCGGTCTTTATGAACCAGCACGTGAGGTTTGCTCTCGTTCTGGTCTGACGCTGAACGTAGCGGCCACACCCACACGTGCTGACGCAGCGCAAATACGCGTAGAGAGTGTGAGAGCTCGACGAACGGGTTGGACGGCAGGTGGAAGGCCACGATGTTGAGCACCGCGCTCTCGAGGGCCACGTCCAAACAGGAATCGACGAGAAACTGCGCCAAGACGCATTCAAGCGCCACGAGTGGTGGGTACGCGTGCTCGTCCACTGCGAGCTGAATGGCGCGCAGCACGTCGATCTGCTGCTCTTCCTCTAGGTTCTCTTCTTTCGCCTGAGCCAAAGTCGAGTCTGAAACGAATTCGACTGCACTCGGAGGGGTGTGGCTCCGAGCTAAGTCGACAAAGTCTCGAACAGCGACGCGCGTGACGATGAGCAGCAGCTCATTCACAGTCTCCAGTTGCTGAATGAGTTTTGTGAGAGAGCCGCGTTCTTGATTGTCGACCGAGCCATTGACGAAGAGCAGAAACTGGTGGTGAGCGTCTCGCCTGAGTGTTTCTAGATAGGCGTGGACACTTCTCAGGAGCGACGAGGTGGAGCCCACGCGCGCTTGCTCCAAGAGCACTTCCAGTTGGCTGCTGGAGGTCTCGAAATGGGCCTTGAGGGCTTCTTTACAGGCAGCAGCGTCGGTGTGAGTTTCCAGCAAGTCGAGTAGCACTTGATTTCGGAGGACGAGCGTTAGTAGAGCGAACGCGAAGGAGCTCGTGAAGCACTTCGTCCACTTGCGGGTCTCTTGAGGCGACTTGGTGAAAGAAGTTTGGTGTCCTAGTCGCACGAGGACGCTGGACAACAGACTCGCGCCAGTTGGGAACAGGCTGAAGCTGCTGGGGGTGTCGTGAAGTGACTCAGAGCGTTTGTTGGCCCCACTCTGGGGCTGTTGTTGTTGTGCAGCCGACGCTTTCTTCCCTTTGTCGTTGGCATTAGCTTTAGCGGTGGTGGCAGCGTCTCGATCTATTTGCACGCGTCTGGCGATCTGGAGACCTCCGCGCGCACTGAGGAACAGTCCTGACTCGACGACTCGTGTCTTCACGATGAATGAGCGATTCTGCTGCTGTTGTGGAGCTTTAACTGGTTTCATGGCGCTCGTACTTGCGTTTTCCCATACAAAGTGGAGGAAGAACCGCTGTCGGGTCTGGCAGATAAACCGAGACCCACTGCTGCTGTTGTTATGCACTGGCAATGGTGGACTTGACACACTCTCATGTGTGCTGCTGAAGCTCGTGATCTCGAAGCTCGCGTTGCCCACGATCGCAATCTTCACGGTCGTGATGAACGCGTTGCGGTTCGAGTTCACGCTCTCAGTCGTCCAGACCTGGGGCTGCTGCTGATACTGAAGATCCGAGCCAATTGAGGATTGATCACCATTGGAAGAAACCTCAGTCGAGCAAGGCGTGATACAAATGCCGCTGCAGCCCAGTGTGCTGCTGTTGGTCGACAGCTCGTGCAGGAATTTGAAGAGTTGACGCGCAAACACAGCCATGGCCTTCTCTAGCAGCTCACCAGCGACCACGATGTGCTGCTCGATCTCAATCACTGGGTATTGCGCCAGTGGGAAGTTGATACCGTGGCCCACAAGTGCTGCGAACACTGCCACGCGGTACTGGTCGTCGTCTTTCTGGTCCTCCTTTGCGTCGTTAAAGCAGGTTGGGTGCATCACTCGGATCGCGTCCATGCGATTCACGAGCTGAGCCACGTCAGGAATGCGCTCAATGACGGCCTGGAAGCTCCAGAGCGACCTTGCGAGCAGCTCTTTCGTGGAGCAGAGGCGGAAGTGATGGCTAGTCTGCTGCTGCTCTTGGTCGTGCAGGAGCAGCTCGGGGCTCGTAGACGCATCACTAGTGTCAGAGAATGCGCCGCTGAGCACCAGCGACCGCTCGATCTCTTTCTGGCGGACCACAGTCAGCAGCCTCGGATAGGGACTCGCTGGCAGCACGCGTTTCGTTCTAAAGTCCGTCGCGAGTGTCGTGAGGAACGAGTGGAGTACCTGCAGCAGCTGCGTCTCTGTAAAGTACGCGTCCAGCAGCTCCTCTCGCTGCGCCGCATACTGCTGCAGAGCCGGCGATGGCGCCTTGTCGGCTAATGAGCTCTTCATATCGACAGGTCAGTAATACCAAATAGCCAGCAATCAAAGATGAACCAAAAGCAATATGATATCTATAAACGGGCACTTATCCTGAAGCGACCCGATGGCTGTCTTGTGTCTGTCGCTAAGTGCGCATTGCGCTGAAGCTCGGTAAAGCTTACTTGATGCGCGCGGCGTTGGCCTCCGGCAGGCGCTCGATGACGTACTTGCGGTTGGAAATGTACATGATGGGCACGCCGGGCACCTTGCGGATGCGGCGCTTGAGCTCGCGGTCGCACGTGGCCACGAGGTAGCAGCGGTGCTGCTGCACGCGCTGCAGCAGGCAGTCATCGGCGTACGTGCCTTTGTGTGTGCAGGGAAGGCGCTCGAAACGCGGGTCCTTCGCTAGTCGCAGCGCCACGCGGTACTTGTGCCCCAGGCGCTCGAGCTCGGCCATCACGCAGTCCGTGATGCACGGCACGCCTGCATTTATTAAAGCAATGCACAGACAGTCAGTATGGCGGTCACTAATGTACGGTAGTGGGCTTATGCACGTACACTTGGCGAGCAGGCAGTCCATCATGGCCGAGACCACTTCGAGCTTGTTCTTGATGGAGAAGTTGATAAAGTTCGTGTCCACGAGCACGTTGTACGGCGGCCCGAGCTCCGCGTTGTACTTGAAGAAGAGGTTCGACGGGATCTGGTCGCTGTTATGAGACCACACGCAAGGCAAAGGTGTCAGTGTCACTCATGCGCGTTCTCATGCAAGTGTGAGACCACGAAGATCGCAGCAACAAGCGCGTACATTTGTTTCGGCGCCGCCGCTTTCTTCTTCTTCTCCTCCACGGCACTGGCGTTCTTGCGCACCGAGTTGCTGGACGAAAGGTGGACATACGACAAATAAATATTAGTACAAGTGTACGTTTACACATATACGTGTATCGTCAGCAGTTCACTCACATGCGCATGTCCTTTGGACTGATCATGCGCTTGACCGCGGCGAACTTGCGTGTCTTCTTGTCCTTGGCCTATTGTTCGCATACAAAGAAACGAGAGACGCTAGTTAGCATACAAGAGCATCAACAGCACCTTAAATATGGCCATAATGCAGTCATAGTCCGACAGGAAGGCATTCATTCACACGCACCATCTTGCTGCTTGTTCTGGTGCTGCTTGTAGCTCTTCGTGTGTCTGCCTGTCAATTTGGTGACGTTTTGTGCCGCCAACCAACAGTTCTGCAATCCGAGGTTGCACGAAGGTACATATACAGTTCGAATGTTGCATCGAAGGCGCAGATAATTGTTTGAGTGTTGCACGATAGCTGTTACTCATTGATGTCGTGCGAAGGTATGATACCAATGTACTATGGTGTCAGGCACACTTTGGTACCGAATTCAATTGCCAACCCAGCACACAAACGCAAGCATGAGCCACCGAAGTCAGCGCAATGGCGGTCGCGGCGGTGGCCGTGGAGGCGGCAGGGGCAGAAAGAATGTACGTGCAAGGGTACAGTTGTGCTACGCAGGTTGCTTTGTGTATTAATCTGCTATGTGCTTGTCTTTATTAGGATGACGGCGGCGGCGAGAGCGCCGGGATCACCGCGTTCAACATGAACGACGAGAACGACGAGGGCCACTTCGACGACGACGGCAACTTCATCTGGAACAAGGAGGACACACGCGTGCAGGAGGAGGCGTGGCTCGATGGCATCTCGCAGGAGCAGATTGGCGCGGCGCTGCACGCGAAGGTATGGTGCGTGTTGCTTGCTTGTCTGCATGAAGCTCGTTCACACAGCTCACCACATTTGCCTTGTTTATGTGTGTATCATTGAGTAGAATCAGCGCGAGTTCCGCGACGAGCAAGGTGTCGAGACGATGACGAAGGAGAAGGCAAACAGCATCCTCTCGATGCTGCTCAACTCGCGCGAGACGGTGCTACAGGCGCTCCAGCGGCTAGGTACGTTTGTTTGGGTTCATTTGAATAGCCGCGATGCAGTTCATCTCTGACTTTTCATCGGTATGTCCCTGCCATCTGGTAGGCTCGAAGCGCGTGAAGAACCGCGGCACGAAGCGCAAGCAGTCGCAGACAAAGGACGCGACGCTACCACCAGCACAGACGCCTGAGGAGAAGGCGCAGTTCGAGCAGATTACGGACGCCGCCGACTTTCTCATGCGCATGGGCGAAGTGGAGGTCTACAGCCAGATCAAGGAGGAGTTCATGGATGAAGAGGACGTTTTGACTCAGAGACGTGCGGCAGGACGAGTCACATTTGCAGCAGATAACGAGCAGGAAGACGAGGGCAAGAGCGAGGAGCGGCCACCATTGGCCAGGCCCGAGACGCAATGGGAGTACCGAGGCGCTGATGGCCAGATCCATGGCCCGTTCCCATCGTCGAGCTTCGTCGCGTGGCAGCAGCAGGGTTACTTCACAGGCGACAGTGCGGTTGACATCCGCCAGGTGCAGGAGCCAAATAATGGCGATAGTGAAGCAGAGACAAAGCAACAGGTGAAAGCGCCAGAAGAGCCCAAGTCCGAGCCGGAGAAGCTCTCGGCCGAGCAGGAGCTGCTCAACGACTTTGAAGACAGCGAGGACGAGCAGGAAGATGCAGAGGCCAAGCCTGATGGAGAGAACGGTCAGAAGTCGAATGCAACTGACAAAGAGACAGAGGTGAACCCGTGGAAGCGCTCGGATGAAATCAACTTTTCCGCATATTAAGAGTGAGAGAGAAAACACAATGGAAAATGGTTCATGCGCACCAGAGCAGGAGATGATGTACGAAGGCTGCGGTCACTCACTCGTTCTTCTTGTTCGCGTACGAGTTGTTGGCTCGTCGCATGACGCCTCCTGTGGTGGACTTGCGTGGACTCTTATCCTTGTGACGATGTCGTACGCCGTCAAAGTCTTCTTCGTCGCTCGAATCGTCGGTCATCAATGGGCGGTGGCTGCATAGAGAGACACACACAGCCAGCGAGGATCAGTACGCGGTCATCAACAACGAGGACGAAATAGTAGTGATGTCTCCAGTTCGTACGTGTAGGGGTCTTTCTCGCTCAGCGCGTCGGATCGCGTCTGGAACCGCATGTACATCTCGTTCGCCTTCTTCTTCATTGCTGTGGACATATGACAAATGGCATTGTTACGAGCCATCCCTTCTAAAGTGTACAGTACCAGTAGTAAGTTTACATGCATTTACCTTCGCTCATCGAGGAGAACTTGACGCTCATGGCGCTGAAGGTCTCACTCGCGATCTCGGACGCCGTCTTGTCCGGGTACGCGCTCGTGGAGCTCCTCGTGGAGCTCACGCGGGTGCGCTCCTGCAGGCGGTCGCCGTTGAAGTGCGACGAGAACTCTTCGCTCGCGAGCAGCTCTTGGCGGAAGATCTCGTTCTGCAACATCTCGGCAAAAATCGCGTCGCGCTGCTCCTGGTCCGAGAGCTCGTGGTGGCCGTATGAGCTGTCCATGGGGAGCATTAGGAAGTCGTTCGGCAGCGTCACGCGCGACGCGCGCTGGTGTCCGGCTTTGCGTCGCGGAGACACGTTCGACGACGCTGCCTCAGCGTACGTGGACGATGAAGACGCGGCTGGAAGCGCATAGCTGTTGTAGTCCGCGTCAGAATGATGCGCTGACGTGCCGTGCGAGTGCGCAGAAGAAGCTGACTGTGTGTCGTTGCTGACGGGCGGCTCCATGGTGAGCACCATGTCGATCGTGTTCTCGAGATGGCCCTCGTTGGCTTCCAACAGCTCCGCGAGCACGGGCGCGTCCCAGGACGGGAACATGGTGCGCAGAGCGCTCATGCCTTCTTCGTAGCTCAGCGCCATCTTCAACTTTTCTTTTTCTGGTAGGTTTGAAAATGAGCGATGGATGCGAAACAGCTCCTAGTAAACAGCATATCCTTAGTAAAAGCATATTCTAATCGGTATCATAGTTTGATGACAATGCATAATTGTAAACTCATTGTCAAGTATTCTGCAGAATTGCATACTCAAGACCTCCCTGTTCTGTTTCGATTTACAGAGCTCCCCTTGTTTGGTCCAGCATGCATTTTCTGACAGAGCTGAATTGCCGACGACGCAAAATGAAAGTGACGTGGACGACGGCCGTGCTCTGCGCGCTCGCGCTCTGCTCGCAGCTGCAGAGCGGCGCCGCGGCGCCCAAGCAGCGCCAGGAGGACGTCTGTCGCTCCGTCGGCGCGCTCAAATTCGACGCGTCGCAGCGTCCGATGCAGCGCGTACGTCATGGTCATGCTGCAAATCGTAGTGAAAGTACTGGCGAGCGACAAACCGTATTGACGATGATTCTATTGTTATTGCTGTTGTTATCTGCAGAGCAAGGGTATGGAGGTGTGTAGCAAGTACCGGAAGAACACGTGCTGTAACGAGACGCACATGCACACGCTCCGACTGTACGTGACTTGCGTTGACTGACTGACTGACTCCATGCAGTTCGAACCTGATGAACTTGATCGCTAACATCGGATAAATGCGATGTCTACAGAAAAATCCGAGAGCCCGTGGTCGCCAAGTTCAACAACAAGTGCCAGCGGATCACAGAGGTATCGTATTGTATCCTACCATGCATACTGTAGATTGATGTGTCTTGTGTGTGTGGATGAGTTCTGGATGCTAAGCAATCATTTTGGCTGGACTCCATGCAGGAAATGGTGTGCTCGTCGTGCCATCCGTTCATTGGCACGTGGCAGATGAAAAACGTGTGTCCGCGTCTCTGTAATGACTGGTACGCATCATCACATTATACTGCTACTCCATCACAGTCTCATAGCGCTAACTGACAACTTTCTATACTCACGCAGGTTCTCTTCGTGCAAGTCCGAGTACTACTCATACGGCGGTGCGGGTTCGCTCACGCCGTGCTACGGCAACGCGCTCATCTGCTCGCCGCTCTCAACGATCGCGTCCTCCGGCGCCGAGTTCTGTGAGAAGATGGGCTTCCACGTGGCCTCGGAGAATGACGCTGAGGGCGACGAGTGCTTCGATGGCTCTGTGCCAGCACAACTGGGCGTCTCCGAGCCAACGGAGCCATTGCAGGACATGTTGTTGAGGTGCGTTTCTTTCTTGTACCTATTTGTTTGGTTTTACCGTTGGAGTTGCTCTATTAAGGTTCTGACTTTGCACCTGTCTTACAGACTCTTTGACGAGCAATCCAAGGACCCATCGGGCGTGTTCATGCTCGCGATTTTCGTGCCGCTCTTCGCGCTTTTCATGGCGTACCGCATGGTGCGCCACAAGTTTGACCGCCGCAGCCTGGAAAACGAGCGCCACCTGCAGCTGCTGGAAGTGCGGAGATTACAGCAGGAGTCCTACGGCCGCACGTCCTACGACGACTACGACAGCGACAGCGATAGTGTGGACAGCGCAGACCGTGCGAATGACGCACTCCCTGGTGCTGATGAGAACGGTGGTGATGTGGTGAAGAAAGAGGTCGTCCAGAGTGAAGCTGTTGCGGACGAAGCTGCTTCTGCTGAAACACCGCTCGTTCCGAATCAGAAGTAGTCGACACGACAGGAGCTGCTCGTGTTATAAGCTCTTGCTGAGCTGCGCTGGAGAGGGACCAGGAGATGAAGTGATAGCAGAAAATAGATTCGCTTGTGTGTGTGTGTGTTCACGTGGCTGACCTGCTGGGTGTTCATGTCTATGCAGAGAACAGAGATTGACACGTCAAGCACTTCCAAGTACAACTCAGGCGACCATGGACGCCACTTTCACTCAGCTCTGGTGTCGCCGCCGGTCTGAGAGGGTTTCCTATTCGCCTATTAACGTCACTTCTTGGCTTTCTTGAGCTTGTTCTTCTCGCCCTCGAGCACCTTCTTGACCCGACTGAGCACCTGGGCATTCTCACTAACGCAGTTCTGCGGCTGGTACGGCGGCTTGATGAGCACGTCGCCCATCACGCGGATGTTTGGGCCTTCCCACTCGCACGGCATGCTATACATCCAAAGTGATACAATACATCAATGAGCTGCGCCATACCGTACACAACATAACGTAGGCACTTACGTCTTGTTGAGCGCGTCGAAGATGGTCTGCGCCTCCGTGGACACGTCCTTGCCGATGGACGCGAGCGCGCGCATGGCCACGTCCTTGTTCCTCTGCTCCATCCGCAGCAGGTCGTCCTCATTGATGTGCGGCAGGCTCGCGTTCAGGTCTGCTGGTGCTTTCTCTAGGAGCTATGTACAATCAACCAATTGCCACAATAACATGAGAGACGGCGACAGTACAAGCAACACTCTCATTAGCGACGCGTCCGCACCTCGAACTTCTTGAGCGCTTCGATCTGGAACATGCGCGTCTTGACCTTCGCCGGGCTGTCTGCAGAACGCTCGTCTACTCAAAGCCACACGAACATACACATAACAACAATTTCTGTTAGCATTCATTTCCCATTGCAAAAGTATCTTGTTTGCTAGCGATGGAAAGAGAGACGCACCGAGGATGAGGAAGCTCGCGACGGGGTCGAGCGTGAAGATCGTGCCCTCGAAGGTATCGTCGGCTTGCGTCACCACGCGCACCTTGGCACCGATCACCGCGCCGTCCGCGAGCAGCTCCGACGGCAGCACGCCGCTACCGTTCCCATTACTTTGCGCCATCGTCTGATCAGGGGGAACAGCTCGCGGCTCGATGGCGGTGGGGCGTGCCATCCGTTCCGAATTTGACAACATTTCATGGGCGCCAAATCGGAGGAAGAGCCCAAAATAACGATGCTTGACAAAAATCACTTTTGTTATTTTGGCCGTAGTCCAATCGCCATCGCAGGTTTTATGCTCTTTACCTCGCACTGATTCCAGAGCCTGGAACAATGTGCAATTGAACGGTGCAACAGATTCGCTCATCTTGGCCTGTGGGCCGAGAAAGCAATCGAAAACGCTTTGAGGGGATATCCAGCCCTAAACGGATCGGAACCATGTGCTCTCGATCGGACAAATTCAATAATGAGCCCCACTAGCCGGGCGCTTATTTGTGCTTGGCTGGTGTTTTATTCATGTTTCGATGCTCATGTTGTGTTGGTATCACCTTTTTCGCTCAATCCAAGATTTGTTTGTCAGCATGCATACAGTGGTGGCAGGAAATATAAGACCGCTTCGCTTTTTACGTTCGAGACTCAGGTAGATAATTTTTACAGATGTAATTACGTTTCCAACTCGCCTAATGAAGACCAATCGTTTGGTGGTCTTGTTTCCGCGATCCGATCATTTTTGGTGTCACTTCAGAAAATAACACCTCAAGCACCCGGAAGAAGATATAAGACCACACAGCTCCCAGCGTCCGTTACTCGCTTTGGTGCCTTGTTTTTGTCTGCAATGACGTTTTATATGAAGAAGAGATGTCTGAATACTATCTGTTTGATTTACAGAACGGGAGAAGAAGAATTGCGATGCCTAGAGGACCAGCTCTATCGGACTTCGAGAAGGGTCAGATTTCCACCATGCATGCTGCCGGAACAAGCCAGGGAGAGATCGCTCGTATGATTGGAAGGTCCAAGACCGTTGTTAATGCCTATCTGCGCAACCCGGAAGGCTACAACACCGCGAGATGTCTCGGCAGACGCTCCAGCCTGACCCCAGCAACTGTCCGCCGTATCATTCGAGCAGCCCAGATCGGCCAGTACAGTTCCTCGCAGCTCGTCCGCACCCTCAACCTCATCGTCTCAGCTCGCTCCGTGCGTAGCGTGCTCGCCCGCGAAGACACGCTGCGCTACGTGAAGCGCAAGAGCAGCCCCGTGCTCACGAAGGCCCACAAGCTGGCTCGCCTCGAATGGGCTCGTGCCTCTGTGACCTTTGGGGAGAAATGGGAGTTGATGATCTTCTCTGACGAGAAGTTCAACCTCGACGGCCCCGATGGGCTCCAGTATTACTGGCACGGCCTTCGTCGCGAAGAACAGGTCTTCTCGAAGCGTCAAGCAGGAGGCGGGTCGGTAATGGTTTGGGTGCGTTTTCAGCGAAGGGCAAGTCTCGCTTGTCCGTTCTGCACGGCAAG